>OZ007574.1:26008445-26098445 GCA_963931925.1 Onchidella celtica | reverse complement strand
CCTTCTCTCTCTCTCCTTCCCACACACACGCATACAAACACACGTGGTTTTCAAGTGTAATCAACTTTATGAGTTTCCACCATCATTGTTTATTAACAACCATTTAGGAAATCTTGCACTTTTGATAAAAATAATCTAGCACAGTCGGGAACAGTGAGAGCTCCGACATTTTCTTTCGCCGCAATTAAGATTAGTCCACTCAGGCATTATCTGCATAGATAAAGAGGATCTGAACAAGCCATAAACTGTTCCCTCTTGTATAAAATCTAAATCAGAGATTCTCAGTCTTTGTCAACCCTCTTACCCCAAGATGGCAACTTTTTTGAAAAGTAAATTGACCGCTTTCCTGTTTTGTTTAATTAATATAATATGAGTACCTACTCCTAACATAAGGAGCACAGATGAAGTTTTAAAATGCTGTTTTTAATATTATTATTTCAAACCGAAATAATGGGAACAATATAATGATACTGTAGCACACTGTCACAACAATGTTATTTCACTTTTTATGAACAACTGATGTTGAACAAATACCGCGTATCCTTATGATAGAACCCGAAACACAGTCACTAAATGCGAATGCACCAATAAATCATAGTCGTCAAGTCCAAAATGGTAGAAAGAAAAAACAACATTTTTTTCACAAAATGTACAAAATATTATTAAAATAACAAACACAAACAACACAAAAAATCTGTGGGGTCGCTGCAAGCCTTCAAACAAAGTCTAAAAGTGGCAAAAAGTAAACGTTGTTAGTAGCAAGCGTATTATTTTTTAAAGCAAGAAATATGTAGCAGTAAGTAATATTGTACCTTTTCTAAATTACTTATTAAGCTAGTATGACAGTACACAATACAGCCTGCTACTGTCACCCCCACTGTCTTGTGGGTCATCTCGGGAGAGAGGAAGACTAGGGGAAGGTAACCCTGAATACAAATACCACACTGCCTTGTGTGTTGCTATGATAGCAAAGGCTATGGGAGTAAACCCAGACAGAAAATCAGGAGTGGAGACCCGAAGGTGGTTGTCAGGGAGAACTGCATCAAACTGGCTTCCAGCATCTCCTGCAGCCGGACTAGTTCCAAATGTATTGACCTGGTCTCTCCCTTGGGTTTAACTAGAATGGCAGAGAGAGGGGTGGTGCCTCTGGGCAAAGCACCATCTCTTAAAAATAGCCCAGGCAAGGCAGCAAAACGAGGAGGCGTTTGCTCGGGCTTGGCAAGCGTCTGTCTCTCCTCTATAAGCCCACCCATTTCCGATTTGGAGAGGACACTCCAGCCATCCGTTACGGATGGGCACAACACGGGAGGTGGCAGTTACCGGTGATAAGCTCAATCCATTTGGCGTACGGATGAGCGCCAGGGGTCCCCTCTGTCGGTGGGAGCGGCTTTTCAGCTGCATTGATCAACTACCGCCCGCCGTAACCTGGGCAGCCCCCAGGCAGTTGGGTGTTGTTCCGCCACGTCAGCCTGCTTCATAAGGTGGTTGGAGCTAGACCAAAAGTCAAAAAGCTGACGTAAAGTGTGCACCTGGCAAAAACAGAAAAATACTAAAACTTGGTACCTGGAACGTCAGAACAATGCGCCCAGGCTTGCAACAGCAAGATCTCACTAATATTGACTCCATCAGGAAATCCCAAATTATTGATCGAGAACTTCAGCTACTAAACATCGACATCGCTGCCCTTCAAGAAACTCGACTTCCCGACTCCGGGTCAGTCAAAGAAGAAAACTACACCTTCTTCTGGCAGGGCCTTAGCAGCGAACAGCCGAGAATCCACGGCGTGGGCTTCGCCATAAAAAACTCCCTTATCAATTCGATCGCAACTCCAATTGGAGTGTCAGAACGCATCATGACACTCAGACTGAACACCCGGTCTGGTTTTACCAACATTATCTGTGTCTATGCCCCAACACTTACCTCCTCTGACGAAACCAAAGACATTTTCTACGAGGCATTGCAGAGGACTCTCCACAACATCCCTCTCACCGAAGGCCTGCTAATTCTGGGTGACTTTAACGCTCGAGTGGGAGCAGATCACTCCGCATGGCCAAAGTGCATTGGGCACTTCGGCATTGGCAACATCAACGAAAACGGGCAGCGCCTTCTGGAGCTATGCTCCGTAAACTCATTATGTGTTACAAACACGTACTTTGACCTTAAGAGATGCCAAAGAACATCATGGCGCCATCCCAGGTCTGGCCATTGGCATCAATTAGATCTTATTCTCTCAAGGAGGAAGAGTTTGGGCTGTATAAAAATAACTAGTTCTCTCCACAGTGCTGACTGTGACACCGACCATGCACTGGTAGTCAGCAAAATCAAAATTTCGGCCAAGAAAATATACAGATCAAAAGCCCCTTCAATCCCTAAGATCAATGTAACAGCAATCAGAGATGAATCAAATAGAAAGTCATTTGAAAAGTTATTTGCTGAAAGCATGGATAATGTCACCCAATGTGACTCGGTAGATGAAACATGGAACACTCTCAGTTCAAAAATTCATGACTGTGCCATCAAGTCTTTTGGACAGCATAAAGTTTCAAACAACGACTGGGTAGCCCAGAACAGCGAAATTCTCCTACCTCTCATTGAGCAAAAGAAATCTGCTTTCAATGAGTATAACAAAAATTGCAATCAGAGTACAAAAACTTGTTTGAAAAATGCAAAAGCTAAACTTCAGCTGGAGGTAAGACGTTGCGCCAACAAATACTGGACAGACTTGTGTAACAGCATACAAGAGGCAAATGAAAAGGGAGATATGAAAACCGCCTTTAGTCAGATGAAAGTAGCTCTTGGGCCAATCATCACCAAGAGCGCCCCACTTAAGTCTGTAAATGGTGAACCCATCACAGATAAAAATGAACAACTGAATAGGTGGGTAGAGCATTACTCTCTGTTGTATTCAACTGAGAAAAATATTCCACCAGATTTTGAGGAACACCTCCAAAAACTGCCAATAATGGCCGAACTTGACGCTGAACCTTCCTTAGTCGAGCTTTCCAATGCAATCGACCACCTGTCTGCTGGAAAAGCCACAGGAAGTGACAACATTCCTGCAGAGGTATTAAAAGACCTAAAAGGCCCACTATTACCACACCTGTATAATCTGTTACTGCAGTGTTGGAAAGAAGGCGTGATACCACATGATATGAGAGACGCCAAAATTGTCACACTTTACAAGAACAAAGGAGACAAAGGCGACTGCAACAACTATCGAGGCATATCCCTCCTCAGCATTACTGGAAAGGCTTTTGCTCGCGTCATCCTCTGCCGCCTTCAACAACTGGCGGAAAAAGTCTTACCAGAAACACAATGTGGCTTTCGAAGCAAACGATCAACTATTGACATGATATTTGCACTTCGGCAAATCCAAGAAAAATGTAAAGAACAAAACAGGCCGCTTATAACATGCTTTGTGGACCTAACAAAGGCTTTCGACACCGTAAGCCGATCTGGCCTGTATGCAGTCCTTAAATCCATAGGCTGTCCACCAACATTGCTAAAACTTATTGCATCCTTCCACACTGACATGAGGGCATGTGTCAACTTTGAGGGCTGCACATCCAATTCATTTGCTGTAAACAGCGGTGTGAAGCAGGGATGTGTTCTTGCTCCTACCTTATTTGGTATATATTTTGCAGCCCTACTCAAGAATGCCTTTGGTCAATGTTCAGGTGGAGTACTTATTAACACCAGAGTGGACGGCTCCATTTTTAATGTTGCCAGACTAAAAGCAAAATCTCGTACAGAGCATATTATGTTACAAGAGCTCCTCTTCGCAGATGATGCTGCAATCGTGGCCCACGATGAAACCACGCTCCAGGCTCTCATCAATAGCCTTGCCAAAGCCTGTGACAAATTCATGCTAAAGATCAGTGTCTCAAAAACTGTAGTTTTGACACAAGGCTTGAGAAACCCCAACCCAATCATGCTGAATGGCTCTCCTCTGGAGCAAGTGGGAAAATTCTGCTACCTAGGCTCAACCATAAGTGGTAGCACAGACATAACAACTGAAATAAATGCCAGAATAGGAAAGGCGGCCACAGCTTTTGGCAAACTCTCAAAAAGGGTGTGGAACAATAGCAAGCTGACCATCAAAACAAAGGTACTCGTGTACCAAACTTGCGTCCTAAGCACCCTGCTGTATGGCTCAGAGACATGGACCACCTACTCCAAACATGAGAGATCCCTCAACTCCTTCCACCTGCGCTGCCTACGCAAAATTCTCAAGATCAAGTGGCAAGACAGGATCTCAAATATCGAAGTTCTGAGCCGAGCCAACATTCCATCAACTCAGGCTCTCCTAGGCAAAAAAAGACTGCGGTGGCTTGGACATCTCCACCGTATGGAAAATGATCGCATCCCCAGACAAATTCTCTACGGGGAACTTGCTACTGGCAACCGACCCAGAGGTAGGCCACATCTGCGATTCAAAGACACTTGCAAGGTCACGATGAAAGCATTCAACATCGACCCCAATGAATGGGAGAACCTTGCAAATGATCGAAGCAGATGGAGACAAAAATTGCGCAGTGGCACGCTCGCAATAGACTTCAAGGCAAAAGAAACATACCTGACAAAACGACAGAGGCGGAATGAAAACACTCGCCAAAGTGAACCCAAAAGACTGACCTGCAATCACTGCCATCGCACTCTCGGGTCAAACATTGGTAGAATAAGCCACGAGAGAAGCTGTCGGTCAAAGTGAAAGTGAATATTCTAGCTGCTAAGACCGTCTGTAAAGACGCTAAAGGCCATATATATATTAAGCTAGGCTTTGCTACATACTACGTTTTTCTTTTTGCTACATTTTGATTTCACAAAATAAGTGGACTTCAAAATTTCCTCCCACCCTCCGATGTTTAAGAAGAAAATTAAAACCTTCATTAAAAATATATGTACAAACCCAGAATGAGCACATTTATCACCTAGGTAGGCAAAATCTATTCCCCGGGGGTTAAATAACCTGGTCTGGAACCCCAGGTCTAAAGCAGCTTCTTCACGCCTCTCTTGAAATTGTGCCATTCTGTGATGTTTGATCTCAGTACCGGGCAATGAATATTGAGACATAAACACCCTGGTGAAGGTCTGTAGAGGTCACACTACAACAGTCTCAATTTCTAATGATGAAATAAAGACACTGTGACCCGGAGGTCCCTCAAAAAAAACAACAAAACGAGGAAGGATTTTGAGCAAAGGAAGATGTTTCAGCTAATACCGTGAATGTGGCAGAGGATACTTTGCAAAGAGAAATAAGAAAAAGGGAAGAATTTGAAACAAATAAGAAGAGAGCCATAATATGAGGGAGTAACAAATGTGATGGACGTTGACAGAAATTAAGGAAAAGCGAAGGAAAATCCAACAGCAACAACAATGACAATAAGAAAACCAACAACAGCAATAACATAATTATCTTCAATCAATAATATTAAAAACTAAAAAGAGGTGAAAAAATAAAGGAAACAAAGAAAGGAGATGAAACTGAAAGAAAGACTCTCAAAAAGACCAAAAAATAGACGGAATTAGGGAAAAGGGAAACAAGTGATAGAGAAACAATATAAAAGAGAAAGAACTACTCCGTTCATCTTTTCCAAAAAACTGATGAGTTATGGATTGATCATTTGTGACATCCATTGTTAACTCATCTGGGGTGTTTCAGAACGTTGGTGATATAATAGAATTGGATGAGGCGTTAGGTTTCGGGATAGGTTTTAGCAGACAAGTCCATGGACCGGTTTTTAACTTTAACATGGAATTGTCAGTAGTACATAATAAATAACATTTGTAGGAGAAACAAGCGTCAGTAATGGGTTTGCAAAGAACAGCCAAGTCAATAATAACATTCACGAGAAGTCGAGAAAATGAATAAAAAGTCCTGGCATTTATCGAAAATTGACGATTGCTATTATAATACAAGGCTAAAATAACGGAGAAGACGAAATAATAAGAAGGTTAAAGGGAGGGAAAGAGAGCAAGAGAGAGAGAGAGAACAAAAAAGAGAGAGAGAGAGAGAGAGAGAGAGAGAGAGAGAGAGAGAGAGACAGAGAGACAGAGAGAGAGAGAGAGAGAGAGAGAAACAGAGAGAGAATGTTCATATGTCCTAATATTATAAGGTAACTTGGCCTTTGCTACAGAAACGCTAGGAATGAAAGATGACGAAATCTGAGTCCAGAATTATTCAAATAAGTCCTCTCCACGATATGATATCACGGAATGTACGACCCCCCCCCCCCCCCACTTTAAGAATACTTGACTGTCAGAAAAGTGACGAAATCAAGATATTATCAATGAATATAATCTTCACAACCTATTGCTATTTCTAGATGTTTGAAAAGATTCCACGAAACATTTCAAAACAGCGTCCCTTTTCAAGCAGGGAGATAGCTGCGTTATTTAATCTCTTGTCCGCTCTTGTCTTCACCGTTCACTTCAAAATGACATGTTACGTAAACTATTCTTGTTTTTCACAGAACACAAATAGGTATGGTTTACACCAAACTAAAATAGCGTTCTCACAAAGAACAAACAGGGAATACAATTCATGAAGAGTGAACCGGTTGTTTTATCAGTCTGTACTGTACCGGTATTTAGAAAGTCATGCCCTCAGTCTCTTGCAAGTTTCTCAAACAGTAACTGTTGTATTGCAGAAACATTAGGCATGCAGTTATAGATTTTCTTGTGCGTGCAGTCTTACATTTTCCAAGACCCTGAGATTATGTGATTGGTGAATCCAGAGGCAAAGTGAATTCTACAAAGCGGAGAATTTCTCTGATCTTTTTGAAATGTTACAAAAAAAAATAATTATGCCTTGAACATGTAGTTTTACCCACCAGTGCACCATTGTTAGTTCACATCATATGGGCATTTAGTATTGCTGACTTGGTGCAGTAAACGTCAATTGTCCTTACTGAAAAACAAAATTTCCCGTTAAGGCGTAGATTTCTTGTCCCTGAGCTGAAGTGTGCCCTTTTTGAACGGAAATGGTCTCTTTATAATTGTAAAACTATTGAATTTCTATTATGAAAGCCTGAAGTTTTTTATAATATTTTTTTTACATAATCCAAAAAGGCAAAATACGAAGAGAGTTTTCAATATGTTTTATGGAAGACATGATTATCAGTAGTCCACAAACCAATATTTAATACATTCAGTCAAAGAACTGCAAAGTTATAGCTTAAGAAAGACCACTACAAATTAATTTCTGACGGACTGTAATAAGGCTATTGTAGAGCTGGCACGTAATCTGTGACATGGCATGTGAATATTTATGTTTCATCAAGCCAAGACATCACGTTCAGTTTGTGTAATGTATATCTGGTCCATTCGTCTGAGCTGTACATAATACGTATCCAGTTGTTAACCAACAGTAACAATTACCCTTGATCAGTTATTTTAGGGCGCAGTAGTATATAAAAAATGCAAGAAAGGCAAAACAACATGCATTATAATCCAAAACAGCTTTATAGACTCCGGTCCTTTTCATTTATGATAGCCGAATGGATGCATTCAATGAGACTGTAATCTTCAAATTTTGCAGAATAGTGCAGTTGTTTCACATTATTATTAGAAAATTTAGAGACACTGCAACTGACTAGAAAAGAAGTATCAGAGTCTCTTTATATGTGCGTGTTTATGTTTTTTAGTAACATAGTTGTGTACCGACATTCACTAGCATTGCTCTCGCGTAGTTAGTTACTTAGGCAAATTGAAAATCGCGAAGACTCCGAGTTACAAATACTTTCCAGCGTTTTCAGCAACCATCAGGATGCGCCCGAAGACAGAAAGATTTCAAGATGTGTTCTAAAACAAAATTAAGCATTTAACAGCGCATACCCTCTGTCTTAGGCCAGAACTAACAAACGTTTAAAGATCTTTATCAGTGCCGGATGTCAAGAAAAGACGTGTCAAAACCCATACAGCTCCAGAAATAGCTTCAGGCCACTGCAAGGATTTCTGCTCTACTGCAATGGGGAGAACAGTTTTCTGCTCTGGCTGGTTTTCATAAACATTGCATTGCAAATCCTCCGGAGTGGGCAGTGTCATGATTTGGATGTTGTTAAAACTCACGCAGAGAGTGAGTTGTTGTTGTTTTACCAGGGCCATGAGAAATTGGCTGGGGGCCTTGAACGGCCCTCGCGAATTATAGTTGGTGAGTAAATAAATGTAAAGTTAAACTGTTAGAGTCACGCTTGTCGGTTTTAATGTTCGTGATTAATAAGTAATGAAGTAGGGGTGAAACAAGGTGGGGATAGTTGATTTTGTTAAGTATGACTAGACAAATTTTTGCACGTTAACTGGCTGGTAGAATAGTGCAGACGTATTACTACAATTAAAATGGTGGGAGGTTTCGGCCAATGAGATAGCTGAACTAATTGGGCCAGCGGACTAGCACTGCTGGGTAGTTAGATAGTATAAAACATCGTGTAACGTTCAGATTTATTGAATACAGACGAGCAGAAGCATCGTGTCGTGAAGTATCTCCGGTTGGCCAGTACCTGAACTGTGATTTGAAGACTAGAAGTCCTTGCTAACGGACTGACTGAGCTCTAGAAAGAAAGGTCTGAGTGGGCTGACCTTTGAAAGCCCACGCTGCGCTATTTTGATGTTCGCGCCTACCAGTAGGCGTGACCAATGGTAATATATCTTATTTGTTCAAGCATAATAGAAGATCAGAGATAGAGAGAGAACCAATAGAAGATCAGAGATAGAGAGAGAACCACAGCCTCATAGGAAGTCTAAGGAAACCCCAGCTGGCACTCGACGACGAGTGGCCTGTGTTATAGAATTATTTCCATAGTATGATTGAAGTAATATGGCACATTGTTGATGAATTGAATAATGATTGTGCATATATATAAATAGTTTTTTGCAACTGCGTAATTACCTACAAGCCGAAGTGTGCTTCTGTAGGCTTGGAACGTACTGGGCTCTCCTAACATTCAAGCCCATATGATTTAGGGAGAGTTTGCCTGGCGACTGGCCAGTGGCGACTCAACTGTCACTTTAAACTGGTATCTAGTTTCGTATAATATACCTATTTGCTATTGATTGCAGTACATCCAATAAGGAACCATAATTACATGAATATCATAGATTAAGTTAGTAATTAGAATTAATTGCTTTGAATATACCTCTATTGTCTTTTGTTTTGTTTATTAATATTTATGTAAAACATGGCCTGACCGGCCTGACATATATAGATACTCTAGTTGTTTAATACTTTTCTTGTGTG
Source organism: Onchidella celtica (assembly GCA_963931925.1). Classification (NCBI taxonomy): domain Eukaryota; kingdom Metazoa; phylum Mollusca; class Gastropoda; order Systellommatophora; family Onchidiidae; genus Onchidella; species Onchidella celtica. The sequence goes on along the minus strand of OZ007574.1, from coordinate 26,089,210 downwards.
GTTGTGTCCGAGTGTGAGTTAGCTGCCTCTCGTGCAGTCGAATGCTCCCCAAGACCCTAACTCTGCTCGTGACAGGCAGCTAGATCCATCTTTGATTGGCGCCAGGTGTGTGGTCTGCCAAAGTGAATGAGCTTTACATGGGCATGTCGTTGTCGGGACGCAATGACTTTTTTCTAGGCTTGCAACCTTCGGTTTTCATGGACATTTATGTTAAACCCATGCCCGTCAGATATTTCTTTTCAAGTTACCATAGGAAAAACCAAGAAACACATCTATACTCTCAAAACATTTTCCTATAAATATTTTGTTTTGTCTTCTTTGTCTCTTGGGGGAATGCTAGAAATGATAACGATGATGACACAAGGAAAAATAACAACTCCTCTAAACGTCCATTCACAATGATACTCCCTATCTACAGGCAACTTAAGTTTGACATAAAACTGTCAAAGAGGAGCTTTCACTGTACTGATGCCAAGCTTTATCACCGAGTGTAAAAATACTTGTTTCAACAGTGGATGGAAATAACGCATCCTCTATCTCGACGCTGCAATCTGTTCTGTGCACTTCCAGAAAAACAGTGCAAGCCTGAGGTGATGCATGGCTGAAGGACTTACCTTAATCTGTCGTAACCCCCCGGGTGGTATAGAACATCCTGGTGCACTAAATCTCAGGATCAGATACGGTACACTGGTTAAAAAAATTAAATCATTAAATATTTATCATTTCGTCTGAGAATTTCTTCTGCAGCCACTTCATATCATTGCAATTTTGTCTTTTTTCACACCAGTAGTTTAATATCAGCAAGTAAAATCTTTTCGTGTGTAAATGTCTGTCTCTGTCCTAAAGATTATTGATATGTCCCTCTCCCACCTAATCTCCTCCATACGTATTTTAAATTCTCAGACTACGAATTCAAGGCGATTTATCATTTTTGAAGTGTATGAAATTCATAGATTCGTGTAGTTATTTGCAGGAAAGACGCCCATTTTCCTTGTTTATGCAAAGTGAAATTTGCTGTACCTTTGGTACCGGTGCAGCTTCATAGACATAGTTCACCGTGTTCTTGAAATGCGAAGAATTTCGTTCGGCATACAGAGCCCTATATACAGAAAATAGCGCCTATGGCAAGCTCTGAAATTACGCCCATGTCCAACCATTTGACGCCCATCATTTAGATCAGTTTACCATAATATTAGCTCAAAATTCTTTCAGTTAACAAATTGTGGTGCTACATAAAAATGTGGCTGCATCTTGCTCACATTTGGGGAAAATTCTATCTTCACTAACCGAGTGCATTAACCCAAGGCACCTGCCATACCGCCCACATTTTACTTCTTAGATACGCCATTGCACTGCTTTCTCGTTTCGTACGCTGTCAAACATGGAACCCTGAAAGCATGCGTTTAATTTTATATTGTAAGTTTGAGGTCTTTATTTTAGGAGGTTCGCTGCCCTTGGCATTTACACCTCACTTTACTTGTTTTTATTATTTCTTGTTCTGGCGGGGGGGGGGGGGCGGGGGGGAGATGATATGGATAAATTTTTAATCTATTAATTTCAATTTTGCCCGGGCAGCGGCCTTTCGGCCTGCTCTTTACGATTTCCAACTGCCAAGGTATCTTTAACGTGCGCAACGTGCACACGGGCCCTCAGAATTTTTTCGTCCTTATCCGAGAAGACTAGGTACTCGATCCTACCCCCCAATAGGACCAGGGACTTGAAAATATGAGAAAAATCCAATTTCCAAGAACTACTCGATCCTACCCCCCAATAGGACCATGGACTTGAAGATATGAGAAAAATCCACATGCCTGCACTGCCCGGGTTTAGAACCCGGGACCCTTGGCATGAGAGGCGAGCACCTTGCCTCTAGACCACCTTGTCCCCGTTATATTGTAACCGTCCTCTTGCCTTTTATAGTGATATTTTGTGATTCTCTCCAAATATCTTAAGAGAGGCTGAATCTTCTGTCAATAACACTGCTCTCTGGTGAGTAAAACAACAACATGTGTTTCAGTCTGCAAAATTCACAAGAGAGTCTGGAGACCATTATCACGTCTCGGTAACCTATTTTCGCTTATCTGATACGCCAAGACGTCCAGGTTTAATTTTGCTTATGGCGCGATTTGAAAAGAAAAGTCTTGTCATTGCAAAATTTAAAATAGATACGAGCTCGCTGTTCTGGAAACCGTGAATGTTATGCTGATTTCTCTCTACTGACAGGTATTTTAGGAGTTTGAGATTCAGTTTGAGTTTGGTGGAAGTACGTCGACATGACCACGGTCGCATTGTGGGAATAAGGAGAAAACAAGACGATAGAGATTAATATGACGGGAGGAATCTCCCAACAGAAGCGCCACTAACCACCCGCAGGCACTTTGCTGAGATATAATATGGCCAAAGAGTAGAGTTATAGTTTAAGTATACCAAGAACAAAGCATGGTAGGAATTTGGGAAGAGACACTCTAAACAACAACAACAACAAGAATTACAATGACGACGACAACAACAAGAACTACAGTTAAGATGACAATAACAACACAACAACAACAATGACAAGAAAAGCAGCAACAACACCAACAACGACTATAAAAATATCAACAATAATAACCACAAGTCTTGGATTCTGTCTCGATTACCTAGCGTGGTTTATTTTTCCATAGACAAAAGCCATTCCTCCCTCCCAGTGGCCAAAGTCCGTGGGTGAACGGTTTCATTTCGGACACCAGCTTATTTGCCATATGGCTACCAGGGGAATTTAGGAGTTACGGCAATATAGTGAACTCAGATGATGCATACAAATAGTGCATTGACGTATGTGAACGGCCCATGTGCATTGAAGATGTAGATAATAAATTCTCTAAGCTCAATAATGCCCCATACACATGCTTTATGGAAATTCATAGACTGTCCAAATGAGCATATTTTACAATACTTTTTTCCGTCCTTTGCCAGACACCAAAACTTCCCCGTTCGCTTCTTTCTTTCTTTTATTTCTGTCTGCCTCTCTCATTCTCACCAGTGCTTTGTAATCTCTCTCTCTTTCTGCTCTCTCTCTCTCCTTCTGTCTCTCTTTCCCTCTTCCTTTCTCCCCCTCTGTCTGTCTGTTTGTCTGTCTGTCCCTTTCCCCCTCTCCCTCTCTGTCTCTCTGCGATTTCAATTCTCCACCCTTGGTACCTCACATCACTGCTCACTTTCAATCAGTTTTTTTCTCTTTCACTCACGTGTTCCTTTCTCCCTCAGACATGATAAATAATAATATACCAGGATTACTGGACACTTATCCGGAATGACATAGCGGACCCAGGGGGCCACCCATAAAGTACATGTGCTTGTCTGGGGTCTACCCCCAGAAAATGAAAACCTTACAAACTGTGCATGGGGGGGGGGGGGGGTCCTGTGAAACCCACATAAGCTTTTCAGTTACGGTAAGAAATTAAAAAGTTCGGTTTTATTTATATTTTTTTCAACAAAAAAGGTAATGGGAATCGAAAAAAATCAAATGCTGACTACGTTTCTAAATGTTACAGTGAAGGTTACTGATATGTAGCTTACACAATTAATAGTTATCTTTGGCCCCTGCTTATGCCAGTACATAAGGCCATTGTCTTCAACACACAGTTGACTGTTTCCCGTATTGTGTTTTTCACTGACAGAAAGTGTAAAAATGAGATAAAAGTAGGAACTGACCCAATAACCTGAAATTATCTCCTTATTGTGAACTCAAGCTCTGATCCTAGTATTTCATATTGTTATCAAGAACTTATAGCTACAAAGAGATGGCTAAAAATTTAATTCCCTATTTTCGCAGTCTCGGGTACCATCATCTACATGTCGTTTCAGTTTCTGTAAAAGTTCATTTGAATAAATTACGTACGATTGTAAACAAGGCTGATTCTTTGTTGTAGCTTTTTTTCTAAAAAAAAAAAAAGGGGGCAAAGGGTTTTAGCTGGTGATTGGAACTCTGAAAGGGGTCGCGAACCAAAAATAATTTTAAAAAAAGGTGGAGGATGGGGTAGGGTGGGTTGAAAACTTCTGATCCAAACTAACCGCAGTACATCCCCACGGAAGCTTGCTTAAAATACTAAATCAGAGCTCTCAATCTGGGTCCCAATAATGCCGAGCCCTTGTCGCAGACCAAAGCGGAAGAGACTTCCCCTCGAATCACTTTGAAGATGACGCACTGGTTCTGATGACCAATATTGATGGCTAATTCCACTTCATCAGATCGATGTCTCTCTGTTCATAAGCTGGACAATTCTATTAGTTTAATTTGGTTCGGTGTCCTCTGTTTGTGATGCCTCAGAGCCGAGATGTGAATAATTATCAGAAAGGATGACGTCGGTGATGCAAATAAAAAAGGGTTACACGTGAATGCAGGAATACAACGACACCCCTGTGGTAAAGCTACTTTGTGATATTTTCTAGTTCTTTCCGGAGCAATGCTGTACTTTTGTCTTTCAAGAGGACGCAACTGGACCCGTGTTAATGTTACACATGCATAAGTATTTCATAAACCAAGAATATTTACCTTTTCCCTTTTACCTAACACTTACGAAACCCGGCCCTATTCGCCATCTTTCTTCTTGTCGTTATTTCTTCTTCTTTTATGGAACTGTGTGTCATCAACAACTTAATGCGAACCACACTTGCAGCTTGCAGTAACAGGGCGTTCATTAATAAGAAAACGTCCTATTGCTCACTCAAGCGCACACTAGCAAATTTTAAAGGCAGCTCACGCAAAGCATCCAAATTGGGGTACGATTTTAATTTTCAAACGCCTTAAGTAGTGTCTTACACTAAAACTAATGACAATGACTGAAGTCAAAATATTGTGAAAACCACAGCGCGGTCTGTAGCAAGATTTGAAGAACAATATTGATCGAAAGTTTGATTCGTCTTCCCTTTTCAGTTGCGGTTTATTGTATAGTTTGTGCATTATTAATTGTTACGGGAGGCTTTGCTATACACAACTGTTTCTTTCCACTATGTTATAACAAAGTTAACTCTGTCTTGCGTCTGTTTTGTGTAGTTGGTTTTTAAATGTCATTTCTTCTTATGTCTTAATGCCAAATGTCAATCCTCTCCTTTGATTTTACAAATAGTCTGCAGTATTCCAATACTCCCACTTCTAGACACCGTTTACCTAAGACTGTTGAAATGTTACACCAGATCTTTCAGGAACCGTTCTATACATCTCAAACCCAACTGAATCAATCGATGACCCTTTGGAAAAGAAGTCCGAGTGTTTCATTTACGCAATAAGATGAGCTATTCTTTCCCAAACGCTTTTTTCCACTGTCTTGATTGTCCATTCATTAGCTAAAGGACATGAGATAAGTTTTCAATTAAAACATATCACAAAGTGGCTGGAATTAAGGAATTGGGTCGAATGGGGGGGGGGGCTGGAGGTGTGTATCAGGGGCGCGTTGTATATTTAAACAAGAATAAATGAATGCTGAAGTTGACAATTATATAGGTTCTTGTGAAGTTCTTGCAAAAAACACGATAATACTTTACACAGAGAAAAATTGAGTTCCGCATTGTCATTGTTTTTTAGGGCTTTACTTTGATCTTTTAGGCCTATATAATTATTTTCTTTTAAATTATGAGTTTGGTTATTTCTAAGATTTACAACAGGTCGCGGCTCCAAAGTTCTGCTACGAAACTTTCGACTTTATTTATGTAGATCTTCGCCGTTCTGCTGACTGGCATAGCGTTTGGTGGGATGGCCTTGAAAAAGCATCTTTATGTTGCGATAGGTCAGAAGAGTGCACTCCTGTCAACCGGTATCATCGTAAAGGGAATTTGAATGAGACGATGTATGATTCTTTCCCTCCACCTTCACTCCCACTTTGATGATAATATTTAGCTTAAAACCGCCTCGTGGAAAGAGGTGAAACGTCCTTCATGTGTCTGGTAGCAGTCGACTTTACAGCTGAAAAATCGCGGGATATGACCTAAAAGATCAGACGGTGACGCGGCAGTCGGATTGGTACCGTCAGAATACTTGAAAGTGAAGAAAATAATCATGTAAGTGTAGTGACATACTATGCCGCGTGCTGTCGCGGTTTGCCGTTCCCGCGCGCGGAAGCTGCAAACCGCGTAAGTTTGAACCTGACATACTATGAGCGGCAAACCTCCCTCCAGTGCGTTTTTCTCACAACCCTTGTCCCAGATAGCAGGCTGTTGCTCCACCATACTAATAATAACTTCCGCAGACATATTCGAAAAGTTCACAATATCTGAATATTATTTCCGAAAAAAAAGAAACAGGACTGTGTGCGAGAAACGAAGTGCACCTGATGATTGCACTGCAATAAAAATCCCGCCGCGGCGAGCGGGATAGTATGTCACTAGCCATAGCCTAACATGTGTTGTCTCTGAAAACCGCTCCCGCGCGCGGTTGCGGTTCTCATTTTCCCGCCGACAGGCGCGGCAGAAAAAAATCAGACAGCGGCAACCGCTCCCGCGCGCGACGACGGTTTCTCTAGTATGTCAGGTCTCATAGGATAACACGTGTTGGCGTTTTTTTTTTTACCGCTCCCGAGTGCGGCAGCAGTTTGCCGCGTCTAGTATGTCACTACACTAAGAGCGAAAAATCAATATGATTAGTTTTCCTTACGGGGATAAGCTGATGAATAATATTCTCATGAATAATCGTAGAACAGTGGTTCTCAGAATAGGGTACATTTACCCACAGGGGGGACATTTTCTGATTCTGGATTTGTACATCTGTCTATAATTCTATACTATGAAAATCTCGCCCAAGTTTTTACAAGACCTACCGCCTCTCGTACAGCTCGGATTTGTGGGAAATTTTGAAGGCGCACCCCTCCCCTTTCGACCTGTAGAAGGTTCTCTCTAGATTTGGAGACCTGAAATTGTGGGGAAGTATTTTTTCGAGTTTTTTGTATCACTGATTTCGTCTCCGAACCGTTGTTTTTTTCTTCATGAATGGAGACGATCATGATGTCATCATTTGAAGTGGCCGAAGTCAACACGTCTTATAATCCAAAAGTAATCAAAAATTTTATTAGTAAATAAGTGGTCTTGTCCACAGCATCCGCTATTTGTACGCAGAGTGACGTTTGAAATAACAGAACACTTTTTGGCTCTGTATACTTGTCCACAGCATCCGTTCCGCTCCGCTCATCACCGCTATAGAGGCAAAGAGAGTTTTTCATTCGTCATTTTCCGTACTGATAACGGAGCGGAGCGGAAGTTGTGGACAAGACCACAATAATTACCAAAATGGCATCGTCATGTTCTTTAGTTAGTCTAATTGGAATACAGAATATTAATTTATGTCCAGAACACTATTTTAAAATGTCCCTTTTCTCGGTTGCTTTCTTTCGACAGAAATGTAAACTAAACGTACGGAACAAAATAGGCAAGGGGTAAATTTACTTTCCAAAAGTTGCCAGAGTAAACGGGACTAAAAACAAAGCCAAATAGGGAAAATTAATAGTGAATTTTGTTTACTGTTCAGCTGTCACTGCCGGCCTTGATTGAGGTCCCTTATTTTGGAATTATAACTTAAATCTCTGTGGGAAAACTCTGGCAAATTTTTTTTCGCCCTAGCACTGTAACAAATCTGCATCATTAAATTATCGTTACACCAAGCATTCTTTTCATGCTATGCGCTATGGCCCCCGCCCCCGATCAGCGAGCAAATTGTGTGCACGGTTTTCTTAGTGGTGCGAAGAAGACAGTGTCTCATCTTATCGTTTCTAATATTTTTGGTGGAAAGTTCACCCGCCCCGCCCCCCCCCCACCCCAACACCCCACCACCACCCACCCCGCTTTGAATATTTAGCTGTTGACGACTAGACTAAGCTTAGAGAAAACCACGAAGTTCGTCCTGTAAATTACTCGCTTGGGTATCATTTTTCCTGCTTACTGTAACATAATATGAAGACGATATTGCCCTGCATGTTTTTCATTTTACTGTTTCCTATAGGTTTCACTCTAGGTTGCCTTTCCCAGTATACACATCATATTCTTTACAAAATATTGATCGAAGATTCATCACATCTCAATCAGATATTTCTGTGATGTTCACCCAGGCGTTTCTCACAATCCCTCGTTCATTCATAGTTCTTACTCTGAAACCGTTGATACTCATGGCACCCCTTCTCTGGCTCTATCTCTCTCTCTCTCTCTCTCTCTCGTTCAACTCTGCCCATACATGGACCCACCCTAACAGTCATATCTAACTCTCTCTGTCTATCTCTTTCTCATCCGGCCCCTTTCACATTCAACTCTCCCCACTCAGGAACCCATCTTTACATTCATAAATATTTCTATTTGTCTGTCCGACTGTCTGTCTGCCTGTCCCTCGTTCTCATTTCCTGGCTCTTTATTTATCTGGATTATTCTGTGTTCTCTGGTCTCCTGCAGCACCGACTGTCAATCCCATACTTTTCTTTTTCACCCCCTCGCCGCCTCCTCCAATCTGCTATTTAATTGTCTCTCTCTCTAAAACCACCCCAATCCCCCATCCCCGACCTCCCACTTCACCTCTCAGTACTCGCCATTGTAAAACAATTATTGCGATTCACCCATTTCTAATCTTTATGCTGTAACATCTGTTCGGTCCCGAACAGAATGATGAAAAGCTGAACTGTGTCCTATGTCATGAGTTACAACAGTAAACATCATCAACAACAACAACATCGTCCCCAACAACAACAAAAACAACAACAACATTAGAAACTTTTATATTGCTGCAAACAACGCAAAGCAATACTAAATTACATTGAGATCTGAGATTACATTCACGTGCAAACTTAATGAAAACTCTTGTACCCATAAAATATCCACATAACAGTTCTATCTAGTATTAGCATAAAGGTCTGCAACTCTGGCGTCAAGTTAATGCATTTTTATGGTTTAATTTCCCATAACAATAACTATCGTGTTGATTTTATCTATTGATTTATGCTCCATTTTGTCTGTGCGGATTTGGCGGATTTTCCGAGCAGACCACGAGTTTGTGAATCAGGTTTATGCATTGAAAGTACGTAGACATGTTAAGCCTTGACCTTTTCTCAGGCTACTAGAAACTATAATGGAAGTGAAGACAGATATGTAAGGAATGACATTTACTGTAATAGAAGCAATACATTTGTTATATAAATTATTATTTGGTTCATCATGAGGTTTTCATTTATAATTTATGACTAAACCATTCATGACAGCACCGCGGCATGGGGGGAAGTTTTCAGTCTATAACTGTAGGGGCATTCATCCATCCATCTATTCACCCATCCCTCCATCTATCCATCTATTCACCTCTCCAGCCGTCTATCCACACATTTATCCACCCATCCATCTATCACCCATCCGTCCATCCATCCGCTCATCCATCCATTCATCCATCTATCCATTCATCCTTCCATCCACCCATTCACCAATCCATCCTTCCATCCACCCATTCATCCATTCAACCATCCATTCATCCACCCACCCATCCATACATCCATCCATCCATCCACCCATCCATCCATCCATCCATACATCCATCCATCCATTCATCCATTCATCCATCCACCACCCACCCGCCCATCCATCCATCTATTCATCCATTCACCCATCTGTCCATCCGCCCACTCACCCATCCGTCCATCCATCCATCTATCATCTATCATCCATCTATCCGTCCATCCACCCATGAAAACTGTCCGTCTCTCACTTTTTTGGTATTATTGGCTTTCAGCAAACCGACTCTGATGTTAGAACATGGTTCAGTTAAGGGGAACATTCAGGTGTTGGAGTAGACAACAACAATATTTAAAAGACTGAGCAGGAAAGTTAAGAAAAAAAGGGCAAGCGGTTGTAAATATTTTCCTCAAATAATCAGCTCCCAACTGCCCATTCATATCTTAGCTCAGAAGAAATATCTACGGACTGATACAGGAACATCTGGCTCCGTGGAGATGAAACGCATTCCATGATCTCATCTCAGCTTGTTTATGTGGCTACAACATTTGATAACACAGCAAAAGGGAGGTATCATACTAAGCCCGGCCAGACACAGTCAAATGCTGGCAGACAAGAATTGCACATCATAATTTCCTATAATGTTTTCCCAGCAAATCCAGGAAGACCCGTTCAAACCAAGCCCTGTCAGACACAGCCAGCTTTTGCTATTATTTCTTTATTGTACATTTTGCTGGCAGTATCTGACTGTGACTGACCAGGCCTAGTATGATAACTCCCTTAAGTCACTGACAGATTCCTGGTTAAAGAAAGCAATGCCCAGTCTCAGGTCTGATATTGCAGCAATCTGTCTGATCTCAATAGCAGTCGTTTAATTTTATTGGCTGGCTTTACGCCGGCAACATGATAGAAGTAATGATTATATAATCTGCAGTTGTTGGAGCAGCCCTTAGCGTATGTGCCATATAATTCATTTTAATGTTCCTTTGAACTTTTTAATGTTTAACTACAGATGTAGTGGCTTTATCTGAGACAGTGATACATTATATACTTCATATTTCGTACTTCAGATCCCTGACAAGATGAGGCAGGGGTTTGTGAAGAATTTTAACAACAACAACAACAACAACAACAACAACAACAACAACAACAACAACAACAACAACAACAAGGACCCTCCCCCACCCCCACCTCCCCCCCCCTTCTTGTATAGCTTACAGTAAAATAATTTATGTTCAGTTACTACTTTGATATTAACTTAAGACGTATCCTTTCTGCACCATGAAAGTATATCTGTAAGTACATAAGAGATATAGAGTGAAAGAAAGAAATAGAGGAGAGAGAGAGAGAGAAAGAGAGAGAGGGAGAGGAGATAGAGGGAGAGAGAGGGGAGAAAGAGAGAGGGAGAGAGAGAGGGGGAGACAGAGAGGGAGAAAGATAGAGAGGGGGGGGAGAGAGGGAATGAGAGAGAGGAATAGAGATTGAGAGAGAGAGGGAGAGAGACAGAGGGGACACACACACACACACACACACACACACATACAGAGGCGGGCGGGAGAGCATTAGTTGTTACCATAAAGCGCGATGGATCCATTTTGTAGGGACAGGCGCAATATAAATATTCCCTAATTATTGCCATAGATCTTCTTTCAAGACTGGACCTACGAGCTTAGTGTTCTATTTTCATATTCTGCCATTTAGAATTAAGGAAAATATACAGTTTAACATCTGTAATCTCGAATAAAGCTTACATGCTTCGCTCAACCCCTACACATTTGTGGAAAGTTACAATACTTTAAAAAACAACCAACAATTAAACAAGAACGAAAATCTCTCATTTGACATGCATCTTTTTTTTTTTTTTTTTAAATTTACCAGCAGTACAATGTTCCTGTCATCAGGGAACACAGAAATAAACATAACCAGAACATTAGTTTGCATACTGACCGGTGGGTATTTGAGAAAATGAGAACAGTACAGCCTCAGGTCATAATGTAGCTGTGGGACTTTGCGCTCTCCCGAAAATAATCCTGTCCGACCCATTTTGTTCTGACCTATATTCACCATCTGGGTCGTTTTCTTAAAGCCAGTTATTATCTGACCAGTGACCAGTGTCCAAGCTACATATTACCACGATGCCGCTTTGAGAGTTCCGGCGATGTGTGAGTATTAGCGTAGGTGTGTCGGTAACTGGCATGTGGTTGACAAAATCATTAATCACCCAGTAGGACTGGCACTACAGTGACACAGTTTGTGACCAATAGTAGGAAAAAAAAGTGAGCAGGGGGATCTCGAGGTGGGTGGGGCGGGTTACTCGCGCAGCCCACACAGATAGACAGCACTATCAAGAACTGTGAATAGTGTACAAAAAATAATGTGATTCTCCCTGGGGCATCAAAGAAACGTTGCGCTTGGTATAATATTATTAAGGAGACTGGAGTCTTTTCGTACTTTGATTTCCTCTCCCCATAACTGTAAACACATGCATTGGCCTTCTGAGGGTTAAACGTTAACGCAACATAATAGTATACTTAATACTTTATTTAATATTATTTTTAAAGATGTCTAACATCTTTTTAAAAAAAAGTTTTTTCTCCAGAGGATTTTAATCAAATCTCTGTTTAGAGATATTTCATTACACGGCTGTGCAGAGAATTAGATATTAATTTATACTTTTTGTAACATTTCATTTTCAGGGATGTCAAACCACCTTTGCAATGGGGGAAAAAGGGTGTGAAGAGGTGAAGAGCAAAATAATAAGATACTGAGATACCCTTCTTGCACCATCTTCTTTAAAGGAATTCCGTCAAAATTCTCTTTGAGATTTTTTTTATTCCGGGGCGTATTGGAATGATTAAGGCGGTATTACCTTGGATTCCAGCTCGGCTAATGGAAAATGAGACTGTTTACGCCAGGCAAAGTCATGAGAAGCCGGGGAAAGACAGCAACACGGATCAAACAATCTGGTATCCCAAGCGGACCAGTTGGCCAGGTCTTGCACGGGTCATGGAAAACTGTTCAACGGAGCACTTGACGACACCTAGAGTCAGTGGCATGGACAATTCTTGGCATTAGTAGACGTGTGTAACATCCGTTCTCTAACCTTCTCCTTCCTGCCAGATATCATAATACAAGGCTCTGTTACTTAATCAGGAGGAAATAATAAAATAATACATGGCTGTATTTTGATCACATAAGAGTCAAACGGCAAAAGTGTTCTATTATAATAGCTTTCTGTGTTAAAGCCTGTTCCCTTCAAGTGTATTTTTTTTTTCTGTGCGTGTTTTTGACAAATGTTTTTTTTTTTTTCGAAATGTATTATTTCTAAAGAAAATTTGCTAACATGGGAACACTTACGATGAAAATAAAAGGAGAGATTTTAGTAAACACGCGCGTGTTCACAGAGTGAAAAAGACGGGCAGAAAAAGCCCCAAAACCATGCTTCATCTGAACAGGATTTTAATACAGAGATAATTTTCCTCATTTTCACGCAGTCGAAGCGCTGGCTCGAGTGGAAGGTAGCTGAGAATGTTAACAATATTCTTATGCATAATACCCATAGATTAATATTACACTGACTGTTCCAGTGTGAGGTTAAAGGTGTGTCAGTTTAAATAAAATTTTTGATCTAAATTACAAATATAATTATTTAAGTGTTTCAATTTGTGTTTGGGTTTACAACCAATGCATCTTTCCTACAAACTGCAAGGCACTATTTAATGGGTTTTCAAAGGACCTTTGTTAAAACAGATCCACATTTGCATAGGTTCTACTGATATTAATTAATTTAGTGAGTCATATTACAATTAACACAAAACACTGTGAATAACCAACACTGAAATTGCAGTCCACTCAATAACTAGGAAATAAATAAACAAACACATTTGCCACATGGTGGGGAAATAGGGCATTACAATATAATAACGTCTGGCTAAGCATTATATAATATTTTCAGATGCCCATGCAGAGGAAGTACAATGCAAAGCCATGCATCTTTTGTTCCGTTTATTGAAGTTCTTTACTAGCATCAACATTCTTTATATGAACTACACTGATGGAGACTCCCGTATTTTTCTCAATATCATTTCGAGTTCAAGTTCAAATACATTATTTGGAGGATGATAGGATGTTGTCTTGTATCATGATTGAAACAAAGTTGTAACTGATATCCAGATGCCCTATGAGAACTTTTTTTTGGCTCCCAGGATTGCGTGGCTAGGAAAATAGGATTACGCCATCTCTCTCACGTATACAATGGGGGCGTCATGTAAGAGACAGGAGGGCTCTTGGACACTGCCCTTTTTTCAGTCTGTCTCTCCTGCGCTCCTTCAGATCCCAAATCTCTGGCGCCGACCAGTATTAGGTCTCGTCAGAGAAACACAGCCAATGTCAAGAAGAAATGAAAAGTGAGCAAATAACAGGAAGAATACAAGAATCAAGAATAGAGAGTCAATAGCCTAACGCTGGGTTTTCATGTGTACGGAAACGACAACGGAACTACTATTTCCCTACCATATGGAAACACTTTCTTTTTACTGCTTGACCGCTTCTTCACGTTTCAGTTGCTGTTTCTCTTTCCGTAGACATGAAAACACGGCTTAAGGCCTGGTGCGCACTAATCTACTTTTGATCGCCTAACCAGTTGAATGGTGGCGTCACGACATTGAGATTCTGTGAGATCCAAGTCCTTGGCTAGTGCACGAGGTCTTATTAAAAGCTGAGAGTATGTGTTTATAGAGAGATCTCAATCTCACTTCCGCCAAATCGCGAAACTAGGCCGCTGCCGTAAACAAGAATTGAAAGAGACCGCCTTCACCAAAGATAGTGTGCATATCTGTTTACTGTGGTCTGTTCATATTTTTGGACGGACTGAAACTATTTAGAGCCGTTTGTAAGCTCTTACGCCCCGTGGAAATGCACACACGGGTATTGTTTACCGACGCCACCTATTTTCCGCTCCATGCTAACAGTGGTTTCGCGGCGCCTTCCGCAGTGTCTCGCAGTACGAATCGACCAATAGTGAAACCTCTCTATACATACATACTCTCTGTTGAAACTCATGTCGTGACGCCACCATCCAACCACCCGGCCGATCAACATGGTCTAGTACGTTGCTGGGTCCTAGGTTTGGCGCTGTCCAGCAGACTTTGATCGGCCAACTAGTTGATGGTGATGTCAGGACATTCAGTTTCTGTGAGATCAAACTCGTTGGCAGGTGCGTGAGGTCTCATTGAAACCATATGTTGTGACGTCACTATCCAATTGACTGACCGTTCAAAATCAGCTAGTGCGCGCCTATATTAAGACTGAGGCCCCCCAGAAACAAATCTCTTCACCGATATGTAAACAGTGGTCCTTAACTCATTAAAACCCATTCCCTGGTATTATTATTTATATCTCATGACTTTATTTCGCCAGCGAGGTTTGCGAAGAATATTTTCTTCATTAAATTCTCTTTCTGTTGTTTTTTCAAACATCATTTTAACTTTCTGAGATATCATTTTTTTAAGAGGTTGGATTTCAAAGACCTAGCAACACTGATGGGACAACCCAGGTCAGTGGAATTAAGTAACTGAGATTGAGTTAAGCGTCCACAGAAATTATTATGCACAATCGACAATGAGAACAGTATGAGCCATCCTGGATCTTTCTCTTTTTTCACAATACAAGAGTGCAATATTGAACAGCCTAGGTGCTGTCTCTATAGACCCATTTCACTTCCCCGTTACGGTTGTCTGCGGGGAGCCGCACGGCTTCGAAAAGCACCGTGTAGGGCAAAAACCTCCACTTGCCTTGATGATGGCATCTGAATATGTGCACAGCCTATGCAAAGATGCATTTTTATGCCAGAACCAGCACGTAACGGGTTTGTACAGTTGGGTGCCCAACAAGAGGATGACATCGTTCGACCGTTGTCCACCGCTTCCGCCCTACAAGTGGGGCACACCGCCATTTTGTTTGCAAATCACGTGATATGGAGGACGGTAAATGAAAAGGGTCCATGAAGGTAAAAAAGGCAATCATTTTAATATGCGCCCTTTGATAAGTTCAGCGCACCGGATACTGTGTATGACACACATTCAATATGGTGCAATTTCCTTGCCACGAAAGAAATGCGGCGTAGTGCCCTGGCGCACAAATCATGTGACTCTGACGCAAGGCTGTGGATTCCGACACTTTCTAAGGAAGTTGGGGATGGGGAATTTCTCCCTGGATAAAACCCATGCCGTAAATAGACATAAAGGCGTAAAACGCAGTGTATGGGCTGAATAAACTCAGGCAAAGAATGAAGGAAAAAAATAAAAGCTATCACACTTGGGGTCACGCTGCCTTAAATGAAAAACATTACTGTCTGTAAACTTGCGGAGATCGAAAAGGAGAAAACAAACAAACAAGGATAAGACGAGGAAGCCCAAGACGAAATAAACAACAACAGCAACAATAACAATAACAACAACAAAAATATCATTAACAGGAGATGAATTAAAGTGAAGATGCGAAAGAAGAAAGAAGGGAGGCAAATAAAAAGAATGGCAGACCAAAATAAAAAATGAAGGAAATTGGTGGGGGGGGGGGGGGAGAAAAAGATGATGATGTTAAATAAAAAAAAGAAATGACTTGACTGCACAGTAAGAATCAGAGAATTCAGGGAAATTTTGCATAGATTCAATGAAGCAATATACGAGAAGAATACACAAAGAGCTTATAGTTCTGTCAGGACAAGGTAACTACAGAAGTGTAGTAACTTGACATGGCTACAGATTTAGAAAAAATAATTATTTATATAATTATATGTTTTTATGAATGCTATATTATATTATAATGCCTTGTCTAGAGGTATTCTAGGCATCACTAGTTGTTAGCGATGAAACTCTAGTGCCAACAAATATATCCAAGGATATTTGCCATAATTCGTGTGTGCGACATTTTGGCGAATTTGAGGTTTTGTCATGAAAGTGGTTCTCTCACTCCTAATTTCATTACGTATGAGTGTCATGTGAATGTAGTTTTCGTGGGTAATTTAACGCATGTTTCAATTTTGAAGTGTATTGAACAAAATTTTTACATTGCATTATTCTAAACAACGTTTCAGACTTCCAATCCTCATTTTCTCGAAAACGCAAAACTGCGCATACAACAATAATGAAAAATACCCGAGGATATTAAGAAATGGATGAAATGTCACATGTTCACAAATTAACTCTTTGTGTGCCAATCGCCGATATATCGGTTCTTCGGCTGGTCACCGACATATCGGTGCACAATAATGCTAAGTTATTTTGTTTCGGGAAGAAAGAAAGTCGGCTTCCTATCAATAGATATTGGTACAGTTAGTCTTCATTCATCTCCCACCATTTTCTTTCTGTATCGGCAAACGTGGGGAAATTCATGGCACACAAAGTGTAAGAAACATTGAACATCCTTGGCACTGAAATGTTTCATAATGACACATGAGATGCACAGGGAAAACTAGAAAGAAATGTCTCAACTATCCCTTAAATTGTGACTCAGACCGTAAATCTCTGAAGAAAGATGAAGTCACGGAGCGATTAGGAATTCCCCCCACGCGTCTATTGTTACCTTCCTCCTACACTCTCAGCCCACTCCAAGCTGGTTTCTCTACAGCTTTGTTCCACCACTGGACCGTGGCCTTCGTAACTACATGGCCAAACACAATGCCGATATGCGGGTAAGTGACGTCACGGGATGCGGCGGTACCGTCTCAAGGCTGCGCTCTCTAGGCCAAGGCTACAGGAAACAAAGTTTGAATACCGGCACTATAACAATGCTTGTGTGTTGACTGCTGTTTCTTGTCTTTGTGTGGATTTATTAGGCTTATTGTTATTCTCAAGATTGGATATTTGTTGTGTCGGTCTCACGTCTTCTCACGTCTTGGAGACCGCACACACAGTGACACTGGCATATTTATGTGGTCAGTACCCTCTTAACAGTTAACCTTGTCTTTGTCTCCTCTCCACCTGTCTTAGGGTCGTTGTACATCGTGAGAAAGCAAGTTCGTTGTCCGTCTTTGTTCTTGTTTGACTATATATGTAGGATGCCTGGGAGTCCCGTCAGTCGGTGTAGTAGACGTGTACCTGTGCAATGCCTATCTGTACAGTGTTCATTTATATGTGAAATTATTTCTGTGTATAACGTATACCTGTACAGTGACAGTAACTTTCATATCCTTATATAGACTTATGTGTGTCGATTAAATGTCAACTCTGTATACCATACAGAAGGACTTACGTTATTCTGTAATATTCTAAAAACCCCACGCACGACACCACAATATTCAATGTGAAAATGCCTAGAAAGTGCTGTGTTCCAGGTTGTAGAGGAAATTACGACGATGGTGAGAAAGTTTCTGTGTTTAAATTCCCGACTGAATCGACAAGGCGAGATCTATGGCTAAGTAAAATTCCTAGAGCTGACTTGACTCCTACATCTCAGTCTGTTGTGTGTGCTAAACACTTTAGTGATCAGTTCCTCATCCGATCTGATTCTGTTACAAGACCAGACGGAAGTGTTTTGACGGTGCAAAGATCAAAACCAAAACTTGGGGATGATGCTTACCCGTCAATTTTTCAAAATTGTCCATCGTATTTGTCTGACGAACCAGCTCCAAAAAGAAAAACACCGGAGGAAAGGCATAGGGAGGCCCAGCAAAGAGATGAGGAATCATTTTCTGATTGGTTAGAAAGTGACAAAATAGATACTTTTTCGGATTTTGGTAACAGTCTAAACAGTCATGTATCAGGGACCGTCTGGATTTATAGGCTACACAACAACGTTGAAAAACATGCCACTACCAGCACTAATTTATCCGACGAAAAGGAAAGTCCATACTGGAGTTTTTACAATTTACAAGATTTACTTAGCAGCAAGCCAGCTTTAGTTTCGGCAATTAGAGTACATTCTGACATGCACGTAGAGATTTTCACACAAGAGAATACAGGTATTGTTCAAGTTCCAAACACATCTTTGAAATGGCTCTTTGGTCAGCAATCTCCCCTTATCCTCACATCCTGGTCACAGTTTGATACAATGCTATCACACTTCGCCAGTGCCAGCGCCAAAGAGATGGATGTCAAACAGCAAATTCAAGTTTTTGTTGATGGCTTGCAGAATTTGTGCTTAGACGAACCAGCAGAAGAAACTGATGAGCACAGCGAAGACCAGGTTTTACCACTGAAAGACAAACTTTCCTTTTTGGTAGAACAGTTAAAGCTATTGTCTTCTCCGGTGAGACGATACTCATCTGAAACACTGCTTTGGGCTTTTCAAATTTTTGCAGCAGCCCCTAGAACCTATTCTATGTTAAGAAACTCTCATTTAACTCTACCACATACTTCATATTTGAAGAGACTTTCATCAGTATTTACTATTGGAAGCGGATTGACAGATGGAAGCGTTCACGAGGAATATTTGAAGCAAAGGTGTCAAAGTTTGAATGAGGGAGAGAGAATGGTAAATTTAATGTTAGACGAAATTCATGTCGCGCACCAAGTATCCTACAAAGAGGGAAAACTGGAAGGCACAGCCTCAAATTCTCTGTCTCAAGGAGCCAGCACAGCTCAAGTTTTCATGGTATCATCCCTATTATGCAAAAGTAAAGATGTTGTGGGAATTGTTCCTGTCAAAAATTTGACTACTGATTTGTTGTACGACATGCTTCTTGAGGTTCTGAAATTGCTCCACAGTATAGGATATTCTGTTGTATGCGTGATCTCAGACAACAACAGAGTAAATCGTAATGCATTTACCAAAATGTGTGGAGGAGAACTGAAGCTTCCTACACAGAATCCCTTCAGCAGTTCTGAGAAATTGTTCTTTCTGTTTGATACTGTGCATATATTTAAATGTATCAGAAATAACTTGCTTGCTCAGAAAGATGTGGAGAAAACATTCCAGTTTCCTTCATTTGAAAGTTCTGCCTGTACTGAAATTATGAAAGTATCATTTTCTCATTTAAGAAAGTTGTATTCTGCTGAAAAGTCGTCTGCACTAAAACTGGCACCGGCACTGAACAAAAAGGCTTTGTATCCAACAGCTACTGAAAAGCAGAACGTCAAATTGATGCTTAAAGTTTTTGATCAACGAAATATTTTTGCCTTACAGCATTTTGAGAAGCACTGGCAGGAAGATACACGAGGCACTAGAGAATTTCTAGACATAATTCTACGTCTGTGGAACATAGTTAATGTTAAACATCCACACAAAGCTAAGAGACTCAGGAATGACGACTTTAAAGTTATAACCTCCATCTCTGATATGAACATGCAGAATATGAAGAAAGCAGTTGAATGGCTTCAGGAGTGGCAGAAGTTAAATCTGAAACCAAGAGAAGGCACTATATCGAACGAGACAATGACTGCTCTGGATCATACACTGAGAGGCTTACAAGAAATTTCTTCCTACCTGTTAGATGAAAAAAAGTTCAAATATATTTTACTTGGCAAGTTCCAAACTGACAACCTTGAATTTAGATTTAGTCAGTACAGACAAATGAGTGGATGTAACTTCCACTTGTCGGTCCAACAGTTACTGGAAGGAGAAAAAAAGCTCAAGCTAATTAGCGCCCTAAAACTGGTTTCAGCGTCCAAAGGGACTTTAACACTCAAAGATGTCACTGAACCTCTGGAGGAAACAGTTACCCAACTGAAAGATTCTTCAGTTCAACAGTATATAGAGTTTCTGCCATTGATCCCCGACTGTGAGAACGTCGAATTAACAGAGGAACAACAAAAAGCTTTAGTATTTGTGTCAGGTTATGCAGTCTCCAAAGTACTGCCGCGCACCAACTGTGACGACTGCAAGAACGAGTTAAGACTAGACAAAACGCTTCATGTGGAGGGGACTGATGATTGTTACACCTATTTGTCTGCTCTAGACAGAGGAGGTTTAGTGTGGCCGTCTGATCTTGCCGTGTCAATTATTACAGAAGCTTTCAAAGTTTTTCAAGTTCTGGTTGGAAAAGATGACAGTGAGAATAAATTTCTGCAGACCACAAACCACAAACCACAGAATAATTCTTTTGCAATTGTCCCGGCGAAGAGTTATGGATCTGGAATTATGTCAAGGAAAATGTGAAGAATGCGGGGTTCTTTATGAAGAGGTGGCTGCCAAATGTATCAAACCAGTGGTAAATATTTTCCTGAACAATTATTCTAAAAGCTTCTGTGACCAGCCGTCATCTGCAAATACTTCAAGAAAAGTGAAGACGTTCACCAAAAGGATTTAGTTCTATCCGTCTGAGCAGCTCCTTATGTCCAGCTAAGGTAAAGCATCTTAGACTGTTCAGGTTTGCAAGTTTCCTCTCGCCATCTGTCTTTTCTCCTGTCTATCAAGTGTGCATGTGCACTCTCTCTCTCTCTCTCTCTCTCTCTCTCTCTCTCTCCTTTCCCAATTTCTCGTTTCTTTCCTTACAGACACGAAAGATATAGGAGTGGTGAACACATTATACATGTATTAAAATACAACAGTGGCCTAATCTATTATTATGTCGATATTTCCTTATTAAATATATCGGTATGCTGCTTAAGATAATAATATTATCATCAACCTACTCAGGCTAGCAATATTGGTGTCTATAATGGTAGATAAGTAAAGTAAGTCGTCGGACAAACTCTAAGCCTTGGCTTCCCGTTGATCTATTCCGTTTTAAATAATAATTAATAGTAGTAGTCACCTTTTTGTCGTCGAATTTTAAGACTTGCAGATCTACAGTGTAAACATTTTTTCATCTTAAGGCACATGCATGCTACATCTTGCTTTGAGTAATACGACAACACAAGTACCGGTACGTTACACATTACGTTGGTACACTGATATATCAGGTTATCAAAACACCTCTGCCGAAAGCCAAGCATCGCCGCTTGCTGTGACGTCACGCGCCCGCTGTGTTTGGCCATGTAGTTACGAAGGCCACGACTGGACGCAGTGACGGGATCTGGAGACAAATGTCTGGGAACAGGTGTGAATGAATGGGAGGTGAATGAAAAGGCCGTAGTTAAAAGAAAATGAAATAAGTAGAAAGTTGTCAAAGAAATTGCTGAATGTTGTCCGAACGTTGTAAACGAGATTGACCACTTTCTGTAATGGAGAGTCTGAGTTCAGAGCCATATTGATGACAAGGTAATTTCTCCGTTTTTATGAACAAAACTAATCACGACACGAGTTCTTGGTTGTTCCAACTCCACTTTTTGCACCAGTGAGAAATTCTACGGGAAACCTTTTGCGACTTTAGTATTTCGATAAGGAGTGAGAATAAATCGGAACTGTGAAACTGCTTGATAAGCGCCACAACGATTTTAAACACATGTCAAAGTGTGCATTTCTTACACCTCATCTACATACTAAAAGATCTCCAGTGTTTTCAGGAAATGGAGATAGTACAAACAAGGACTAAGGTCGATTAATTCCACGAAAAAAATCTCGCCGTTGTTTCGAACAAGAAAGAAGCCCGTTCTATGGAATATTTATCTTATAGCCTTCCTGATGTGTGATGCAGATCCTTGAGCCTACTGGGGCACGTTAATGTCATGAAAATTTAGGTAATGTGAACACACAGAGAGTGTGCGGCGAACTTCCATGGGTGAGTGATAAAAGTAATAACAGTACACAACAATGTAACATAATACATCAGTACAGGGGTGATACTTGCCAATCAAAAAATCTTTTCCAAACGAAAGTAAACTTAAGATTCCCCCGCCTCTCTCCCTTTTCGAAGCTAAGCTCGAAAATCTAGACCTGCAAATTGCACTCGCTGACTCTCAAGTTATTAAGTGTCTTCTTGGAATAGGTACTGACCAGAGAGGGAGAAAAATGCTCACGACGAGGCAGCAGCGACGGTCTCGTAAAGTTAGCGAACACAAAATGGTGATATTGATTCAATTTTGCATATTGCCTTAGAAACCACTGATATTTCTGGGTCAATAATCCCATATGAAAGTCTGAAAGGGACTGTCTTCATAAGCAGCATTATTATATTATTCATTTACTTGTTTCCGTTTTTTTAAACATATTGTTTCAACTATTGTTTATTGTTTTTATTCTGATCAATGTTCTAGATGACTGTGACTTATATGGATTCCCTATATTTTTATTCTTTTAGAATGTATTGTCAAGTTTTATTGTTGTTTGTCCCTAATGAAGAGCTGTACGAGATACACGTTTTTTTTCCTTTTTTTGCCTCATTATAACTTTGATAATTGTAGTTGTTGTTTTTCAGAACCTCAGATTACCTCATTCTTACCGATTCCATGAGCTAATCCTAAACGGCAGCGATGTCATCTTATTATGATCATTATTAGCCTTATTTTCATTCTGATTTCAGTTGTTATCCTGTGCCCCAGACGGCATTTTTGGGGTTTTATTAGCCTGGGCAGTCTCTAATGGGACAGAACTGAACTGAGTGCAAAGCGTAGACAACGCACTGGTGTAAAGAGGGACGCTGACCGCTCATCAAATTCAGTTGTGTTCCGGGTTTCTCGTCCGCGTATTCTGTTACAGCTCTCGAAAATGCGAAATGCGAAAGGCTTGACGTCTCTTGCTCCAAACATGCAAGGAAACGCGTTCACTGACAAATCAAAGCGACCTGCCAACATGTTAATTGAAATAAGACATTCTTATTTTTTGTATCTGCCATGAGCTGTCCAGCTATCTGCCGAGATCAGAGCCGTGGGGCACCAGGAAGAACGAGTATTCAGATTTAAAAAAAATGTATTTGTCGCATAAAGGTTTAAAAATGGAAAAAGAAACAACAAAAAAAAAACAAAAAAACGCACAAATCGCCAATCTCTAACGCGGGCAAACAGACAAACTCATCTAAAAAGCAAATATTCATAAACATTAACATTAATTTGTTTTGACGTCGAAGCTTCACTCCTCCGGGTTCTCTCTCCTCCCCAATTCACTCATGTACATGAAATGAATAATGTATTCTTTTAACATACTTCAGGCATAGATTGAACTTTTCATTATTAAAAACATAATTTTTTGCTGTTTACCTTTTGCATTTCCCTTTTCTCCAAAGGCGGCCCATTTCATCATCACAGATGGGGCCGATAATAGAAGAATGAGTGAAGGCTAGACAGTGCAATAACAGCCAAACTAACTAGGAATTCACATGGCAGCAAATGAAACCCTTTTCAGATAATAAATCATTAGTCTTGGCGCTCTCGCTTTTATTATGGACGTCAGTGGTGCTGCATATTACTCTGGGACCAAGCAAAAACTCCTATCTTAAGTGCCTTTGAAATTTACAACAGTTATCTCCTTGGACAGATAGAATTCTAATTTTTGGCTCTGACGAATGCACCAGCCCCGGTGTTCACTGATATATAAACAATACCTGACATGTAATTAGTTGTTGGCAATAAATTACTTTCTGTTTATTGCTGTTGATCTTCCCATCCCAGGTAAGTACGTAGATATCTGCTCATGAATCTTGCACTCTTTTGTTCGGTTACCCAGGGTGTCGGATTAAACTAGAGAGTGTCCTGCACAAGAGGCCTTATATTGAACAAAGTACATGTAAATATTCAACACATACATTTTTTAACTTTTAAATTACAATCCCATTTATCACTGTGATGTACTATAATAACCCCAATTAAAGGCATTAAACTGGTTTAAAATAGCAAACGTTAAACACCCAGTCGTTCATGAAAGATTAGAATAAAAATAGAGAAAGTGCAGAATCATCCCCGGAATTGATAGGTCGCAAGCATTTTAGTGCGAGGGTTCCTGAAGGGCCCCTGCCATAATTATGCGGCGTTTGCTGCGATATTAATCAGGTACTGATTGCTCACGAGCATCATAAGCATCATAAGTCCCGGGATGGCAGAATAATAGTTCAACCAAAGAATAATTTATGTCTAACACACACTGCATGGCACGTGGACAGACTTTATAATAGGACACGGATGGGGTTGTAATGGGACGTCATTGAATTTACAGCAAAAAAACAAAAAACAACCCACACGTGTTTTCCATAGCAATAATTATTGGGAAGAATTGAACACAAAAATCTATGCTAAGCGAGATTGAATGATGGAACAAGGCTGGCACTTGCTGGATTCTGGCGTCTAAAGACAAAAGGTGGAAATAAAAACCCTGACCATTTTTACCTTATTTACTTTCACAACAGCAGCAGCAGCAACAACAAATAGAAGAACAATAGCCATTTAACAGCAACAGGTCACGTCATCGATGTGTTTCGCCTTCTTCTTCCTCTTCCTTTGTGTCTTATTTGTGTTAATGTCTTCTTCATCGTTGCTGTTGTCAGAAGTTTTACAAATAGTTCGCACTGTAAGTCGTTTGATTTTTTCATGAAATATTCCCACCACCACTGTCCGTTTTTTTTTTTTTTTTTTTAAAGATTTAAGGGTTTTCCCGTACCAAATAATTGCATTGTTGGCCCTGGTGGCGATGAAGCAACAATACAGATGTTATTGCCATAATAAACTTGCTTCCTGAACGCCCCATCAGTTGATCTCGTTTCAGGTCACAGAAATTGTGCTTCTGTCAGACAGATGACGCACTAAGTCAAATCTGCTTTTTCTCGGTTTTAGTGTGAGATGATTATGGACTATAGAAATAAACGGGACCTCGCCAAATGGAGAAGACCAAAACAAGTCTTTCTTACGTCTTCGAACGTGTCAAAACTGTCATGTGTCAGCTGTCGGAAAGAGAGAATAATAATTACAATAATAATAATTATACACATCAATTATTGTAGCGGTTCATCCCGTTAACAACCAGGCTCTAAGCATTTAATAACATTTATATCATAATTATAGTCACTCGAAAAATACTCAGGCATACTCAGGTAAAAGAGGAACCTTGCAATTCTGAGTCAAAATCAACTCAAAAACAGATTTGACCCAGTACGTCACCAGCCTTAAACTTTCTATTATTGGAATCTTCAATGAAGGCAGAGCATTGCATGTATGTCTACATCACAAACTTTGCTGACGTCAGTGAAACATGATATCAACAACACAATGTTTCTTTCCCTTGAGCTCATAGAACCTGCACTTGTGCAAAGTCTAAAATTATTACGTTTTATTTTGTTCCTAAAAATAACGGGGAAACATTGCATGATAGCCGGCAATGGAATCTCCATGCTGTAATGAAATTCAGAGGCAACAAAATAATAACAACAAAAACAAAAAAGTTGTTTTCATCCATCAAGTTTTAAGGAAAAGCCAAGACTTCTCTATTGCCAGAAATTGAAGCTTTCTCTTCAATTCCACCGGAGACATTCGGATTTTATAACGGGGGAATGCCGAAATAAACCGTCATATTTTTTATGATTACTATTATATTCACCTTGGACGGACGAGTTATGTGTTTACTGTTCTGCATAAATATGATGTAGACTTCATTCCAATGGTATATATATATATACATCCAATTACTTCTTGTCGTATTTAGAATCTTGTAAATATTGATGACTTGTCTGATACAGCCACACGAGAAATGAGGCCTTTAGCCAAGGATAGGCTCATTCCAAGTAGCCAAGTTTTTGGTTTCATATCACTTGGCAAGAAGGTCAAAATAATAATAATCCAGAATAAAAAAAAAAAACAGTGGTTAAAAGGTGGAGAGGATGTTTAGTTAATTTTATGTTAATTTGAGCCCTTTCTTGTATAAAACTATAACCAAATTGTCGGTTTTGAAATATTATAAAATTAATTTTGTTATGTATCAACTAATCCAACCCAGTCTAATGTTGTGTTTTAATAAGCTTCAGGCAATCTTTTTTAAAATGTTACTATAATGGTAAAAGACAACGACCAGTGTATGTTCCCTTTGATAAGTCCAGCGCACCGGAGACATGCATTCAATATGGTGCAATTTCCTTGTCAAGATAGAAATGCGCAGAGCACTTTCTAGGATCAGAGAGAGAGAGAGAGAGAGAGAGAGAGAGAGAGAGAGAGAGAGAGAGAGAGAGAGAGAGAGAGAGAGAGAGAGAGAGAGAGAGAGAGAGCTCTCACATGTGTATTCCAAGCAATGTCTGGTACCTGATCTAGTAAAATAATAATAATATAATTAGTTAAAATTGATTGCCACAACAAATTTATCAACAGTAATTCTGGCCAATTCATTTTCTCCCCCTCTTTCAATTTCAAAGCCTTAAAGCGGATGTCTTCAAACAGTCTTATCTGGGACATTTTGTCTGTGATGCAGGGCAAATTCATCTTTGGCATAGGTTTCTATACGGAGCACAATGCCTTCAGAATGGATTACCGCAGTGCAAATGCCGGCAGACCGGCAAGCTCAGACATTAACGCACGTACAGTAAAGCGCTTTGCTCTCTCTCTCTCTCTTGTGTCTCGGTCGTTCATTTGACATACTCGCATGCCTACCCAACGTGACCATTAGCTAATGAAAGATACACATTTAATGTTAAATCCATCTGGCTCGATGTTTTGAGCTAAACTGCAGAGAAGGGAGAACTGAAGTGGTATGGCCAAGTCACAAAACGGCTTCTCAAACACCATCTCGCAAGGCAAATTCAAGGGTGACACAGAGCCGGCTTAACGCATGGGGTTTAGGAGGGCCCATGCATGCAAATTCACAGTTTGGGTTCGAAACGGGGATGAAAATCAGGCCCATTTCAAAAGAATATACCAGGGGGCCCACAATGATGTTAAGACAGCCCCAGGGTGGCAGAAAAAGAGGCAAGGTGCTAGCCTTTTATGCCGAAGGTACCGGGTTCGATTTCCGGTCGGTGCAGGCATGTTGAAATTTCTTGGGAAAATTCCTGTCCCTGATCCTATGTTAGGTAGGATCGAGCACCTGGTCTTCTCAGACAACGACGAAACAATTGGAGGGCTTGTGTGCATGTGGCACCCTTCAAAGATACCTTGGCAGTTGGAAATCGACAGTTGCTGTCCGGGCAAAATTAAACAAAAGAAAAATCGCTTCCACGAAGACACACAAAGATATTAACAAGCAAAATAGAAGCAAGAAAAGAAAGATGTAAATACCAAGAGCATCGAATTCGAAAGTCCTAAAATAAACACCTAAAACCAGAAAAAGGAGCAGATATAGGAAACATTAGAAACGATAAGATGAGACATTGTATTCTTCGCAACGCTAAAAAAAACAACCGTGCACACAATTTCCCCGGTGATCGGGGGCGGGGCCCATGGCATACAATATGAAAAGAGTGTCTGATATAATGGTAAATTTCTGATGCAAAATTGTGACACTGCTACTGCGACTAAAAAAAACAAAGAAAAAATAGCCAGAGTTTTCCCATAGCGATTGAGAATATCATTCCACAATAAGTGATGTCAATCAAGGCCTACAGCAATAGCTGAACAGTGAACAAAGTTCAATATTTTCCCTAATTGGCTTTGTAAAATACAGTACTTTTCATGACTCCCGTGCGTTTGCCGCTCGGTGGCGGTGCGAAATCTGTGCATACTAAAAGCACAAGCTGTCTCATCTTGTCAATTTTAGTATCTTTGGATATAGGAAGGAATGGGCCGACAACATCACTGAAAGGACCCCCCCAAAAAAGCTACGCTGTAATCCAGGCACACGTGATCGACGCAGATGGACAAAATTGGCGTGCATATCTGTTCAGCACCCTCTCGATCAAGGGACCAGTAACCATTAACAATCGTGCGCTTTTTAAGCTACCAAATGAGTTGTGAGAATACCCAGATCAGAAGAAACAGTTCCCAAACATTTAGCCTGAAGAACTTAAATAGGAAAAAAGACGAAGACCTTCATCCCCCCACCTCCCTCGAAACAGACACACACCTACATACACCGTTTTTGGCATCTTGATCACGATCGTGCCAACCAATAACAACAGAACAACAACCACATACGACAAGATGACCATACTGTACGAAAGAAAGGCACCAAAAAAAAAACAACAACAACCAACCCTCCTCTTCTCACAGTGTCCACTACTGGGACCATCAGTGCAACTAAACCCACATGGGACATGATGACAGGCTAGATAACGTAGGCCTATCAACAACATCAATTACAGGGTGTATGTCTATCCCTTGCCAACGACTTAATGACCATAGTCGTTATTTTTGCACCATCTGATGTATGTACCATTAACAGAACGATAACCACATGTTGACCATTGTATGCAGTACTAATTGTTCCTCTCTTTTACACAGTGTAATTACTGTTCCTGACAAAAAAAAAAAACGCAAGAGGGGAAATGTAACTTGGGAATCTGAGAACCACGGCTCTAAAAAAAAACGTTCTGTTCGCAAAGTCGCCATGGGCAGCGCCCCCGACCAGCGCGCAAATTGTGTGCACGGTTTTTTTTGTGGTGCGAAGAAGACAATGTCTCATCTTATCGTTTCTAATATCTTTGCCATCTTCTATTTCTCAGACTTTTTCCTAGTCTGTCTGTTGCACGCACGAGGAAAGATAAGAGAAGCCAAGATAAGAATCACTTTATCACCCCATGAGGGAAATTCTCTTTCGCAGGAGCGTTTAACAGCACATGCGTGGTACAAACATGTAACCCATCATTATGCAAATATATAAATCAATGATAGGCTTACTACATGAACTAACTTGGCGTGGAACCTTGGTCAAACATGGCACGCATCTAGATTTAATGTCTTGTTGAGGAGAATTGCTGAAGGCAAAAAAGATCTTCTGTATCTTTCTTGGTTTCCTTTGATGTGTATTATTCTGCTGCTCCTGTATGATCTAGAAGTTTGATGAAACAGGGGATGGTGACTGTCATTTAAGATGGATATGAATTTCATAATACAAGTATTTGAGTACAGGTGGTCAAAAATGGAAAATGCCGTGTCCGTCATTGACAGCATTAGAGTAACCAAGAATATCAACAACGGTTCATTAACACTCAGAAAGCAGAATAATTATACCTGTGTTCGCTTGGGTTAAGCTATTACAGCATGTCTTGTCCATTTTCTTTCATCCATTTGGAAGATACAAAAATAATAAAAAATATGATGAATGTTATCTGAGACACGCTCTATGGCTACGCGGCCTCTGACTCCTGATTGTGTGAAATCAATAAATAGACATTAGAAATGATGGATAGACAAACCAGATAGATAGACAGATAGATAGATAGATAGATAGATAGATAGATAGATAGATAGATAGATAGATAGATAGATAGATAGATTGATGGACAGATACTTGATGGATGGATGGATGGATACATGGATGGATGGAGAGATAGAAAAGATAGATAGATAGATGGATGGATGGATGGATAGATAGATTGATAGATAGATGAATGGATGGATGGACGGATGGATGGATGGATGGATGGGTGGATGGATAGATAGATAGACAGACAGACAGATAGATAGATAGATAGATAGATAGACAGATAGATAGATAGATTTATAAATAGATAGATAGATAGATAGATAGATAGATAGATAGATAGATAGATAGATAGATAGATAGATAGATAGATAGATAGATAGATAGATAGATAGATAGATAGATAGATAGATAGATAGATAGATAGATAGATAGATAAATAGATAGATGAAAAACCCTATAACTATATCAGGAAAGCCCCGCTTTTGTTGGCAGTAATCCCGAAAATGTCAGAGTTAGAACCACTGTACAGAAATACTTAAACAGCCAATATCTGTACATGTTTAATGAATAAGTGGACTTGGCTTGAGGAACCAGAAGCTGTAAATAGAAATATACTCTACGAGTCTATAGTGCATTGGATTTTATTAATGAATGAGGAATAATACATGCACTTCATCTAGTAATGTTTGATACTGTATCTATAGATTTAGCTGGATAAACTTATGTCCTGGATTTGTCTTTTTTTTTTTCTGGCTTCCTTGGATCTGACCAAACATCTATCAGTATCATAAACTGTTAAAAAAAAAGCACAACTCATTTGGATAATTTCCAGTAATTGCGCGCTATATTTGCTATTAAATTTTGTTTGATTAATTAATCATACTGTTTTATAGAAAAAATGAGTTAACATTTCGGGCACAACGACATGCAAAACGTTGTTGAAACAATACTGTATAGCACAGTTTCAGTTAACCTTTTTTTTTTTGTCTTAACACTCAACAAAGATTAGAATTCACTCAGTTAAATCGCCCAAAATTGAAAGGACCTGAAAAAAAAAAAGAGATTCACATCTACAGCCAAAAAAAAAAAAAAGAAAAATGGAATTAAATTTATCCCATGCGAAGTAGGCAGCTGCCTGGGCGACCAGCTATCTTAATTAAATCAAACTTCGTCACGTAGCATTATTTTAGGCGCATTAATATCATCTTAATAAATTTAACAAATTTTTCACAAATCAGCAAAGTTTATCGCATTCTCAACTTAACCATACGGGCCTGAAAACCATCCACAGTGAGTCAGCTCACCGTCTTGAAACAGGAATCATCCTATGGCAGTATTCGAAAAGGTGAAACTTCAAAGCAAGGTGAAAAATCTTAAAAAATACACCGGTATTTTCCTCAAGGGAAACTTTCCTTATTTCTGTCTGGACTTGGTTCTTTTGTTCAGTAATGCATTTTAACAGAGAAGTAAACAATACGCACACTGCCCCTTCGGCAGTACCGACTCTTAGCTTGGGTTTAACCAGAAAAGAAATGGATACCGGCTTTTTTTTTTTTTGGTCTTTTGATGACCAAATTACACCAGAAAAAAAAGAAAGAAAATAAATAGGAGAAAGAAATACGGTAACTTTGAGGAAATACCCGGACTTGCTGACCCCACCAAGAATAGCGATTGTTCCTGAAAATATGAGCAGCAGACTGGTAGTTTCACCGGTGTTGGGGCCTGTCTCTGAGAGCAAATTAATGTCCAATTTGGTATGATTGTTTTCAATATTACTTTTAAAATGCGGTTATGATAGTCGTAGAAATGCTAGGGTTGTGCATTACATTAAATTAATTAATGATATTTAATTAATACATGGCAGTTCCTGATCAGAAACAAAAACATGAATAAGAACGTTTATTTGCTTAAAAGCTATAATGCCATTATACTAAGAGCTTTGCTAAGCTTAGCAGATTGCCAAGAGACACAGAACAGGATAAAAAGCATGCTATGCTTGGCAACGCTTTTTATGGCCTGTTGGCTCTCCTGTATTATTACAGATTTCAATAATATTTTAGTGATAGAAAATGTCATAATATTTCATTGCTAATGTATTGCCACTATGTCTGTCTGTCTGCCTGTCTTTCTCTCTCTCTCGTAATCAAGGGCGAAAAAAAAAAGGATAAACTCCCTCGCACAATACTTAAGTTAGTGGTCTAGACAGCCTGGACTTTGACGGTGAAATATTATAACTAGTATTACTTCCCAGGGCTTTGTACGTTTTTGACATACATCGCAGCGCGCCACAAAACGGTTCACGTCCGCGTATACACCAGGCCAGAAAAAATGAGCCAATATCCGTGATTTGGTTCTGGCTGAACCTTGATGGCCTGAAAATGCTGTATCATGCGCGAGACGCAGAATGTCGCGACGGAACGACTTAGGCACCACGAGCTGTTCAATGGTCTCACGTTTATTTCGGAAATTTCTGTATAATAATTCATTTTTAATGATAAACGGAGAGGCATTTCGGTTCTGAGGCTGAACTTTCGCAAACAGCGGTTTTAGTGATGGATCGCTTTGTTGTTCCTTAAGTCGAACAGAGCCAAGAATGCTCGACTAACCAGATGGAGCCTTGCGCTCCAGGAATACAAATTTACTATTCGGGCTATACCTGGGGAGGATAATTTACAAGCTGATGTATTGTCCCGTTTGATTTAGTGTTCTAAAATAGTCTGTTAAACATTGAGGTTGAGCATTTTTCACCTTTTTCGGAGACCGTGGATGGTTTCACATTATATTGTCCTACCAATTGTGGACATTCTTTCTCAAAATTTCCATGTGATTCCTTTTTCCACTAGCGTCCATCCTGACCATGACCTGAGTTTCAGACAACCTTGACGCCTTTGTCTGCGGGTCAATGAGATGAGAAAATGGCAAACCGAGCGACCAGACCTACTGCTGCCAGGATACCATTACTTTAATTAAATATTGTTCGTTCATGTTCTATGAATGTATTAATTACGCTCAATGAAGCGACGAGCTAGTTGCTCAATATTTCAGTCTTTACAGTATGTCTGTGTGAGATAAGTTTATCACTTTAATTCTTAAGTGCTACAATAATTATATATTATCACAGAACGTCGCATATAAACATACATATGCTATTGTCCATCGATAATGCACGTTCTTAGAATTTTTTTTTGACTTTCAGTAACGATATATTTTCTACTATATAGCCCTTTCCAAAGTACTATTACATAGCAACGTCAGTAGAGAGTTATGTCGTTCAAACCCTAAGTTTTCACTGGGGTGGGGGATGTGTCAAGAATAGATTTAATTCATAAATGTTTCCACTGACTAAATTTTTGTGAGAGAGCAGTGAGTAATTTTTACAAACGTAATTATTGTGCGAGCCAGCATAACTTGGTCTCGTAAACAATTTGTTTTGAACAGTTCTTTTTATAATAGATAGACAGAAGGTGTGGGGAAGGATAGACGGACAGCGTAGGTGTGCATGGCTGAGCACTTTTTATATCTCGTGTTTTGAACTAGGTTTAGTAAAGAGGGAAGGGGTGAGTAGGAATTAAATGTTATTGAGACGTCTGTTGACGTACAGAAAATACCGTGATCCAGAGTAAAAGCTCGGGGTTTTGAACATGTTAAGAATTTATTGCTATAAAATTACATTATATTGTATTGAGTGATTCGACCTTTGATGTCGACCCAAGGTCGTTGCGTAGGGCTGTTACTTAAAATAACTCAGTTCGGCAGCTGAGCTAGAAGTGGTTGCACCAATCACAATCCAGGAATTAGACGGTAAGCTGCAGATGCAGACCAGTATTTAAGGCCATACAGAACTTAGTTCTGGGCCACATGTAGACAATCCATTTACGAGGTGGTCGGCGATAGTCCTCAGCCAGATGAGAGACATAGAGACGCAGTTGAGCAGTCCATTGTGAGGAGCCTGATTTAAAGCTCCAGAGCCTAAGCTACTTGGTTTGATATAAACCCACAGCGTTTACATCCAGCGCTCTCACTCCCAGTGAGGGCCGCATGGTGAGAGTCCATACTAATTTGTAATGATGAAAGTGAACCGTTCTACTTACTTTTGAAGACAGTTTCAGAGCTACCGCCAGACAACGCATGGTTGTACAAGCATTCTCCATGGCGTGTCTAGAGGAAATGTCCATATCATAACATGTCTCATTGAATTAATAGAATTTAAACTGTTATATCCGTCGCCACGTGCGCGGATTCTATTTGGCATATAACTCATATGACCTGCAAGTAGTTAGATTGAATACGTTAGTCTTTATAGAAAGCTGTAGTTTCATTAGTTAGATTCAGTTGCCTTTGAATTGATATTTATATTTATAATTATATTTGTTACATTAATTCCTGTAATTAAACTGCCCTACAGTTCTGCTAAAAATCAAAGCAATTGATTTATTTAGTTTTTAGAGTGCAAGTATTTTTTTGTGTGTGTTCGTCGATTGTGGGAGCGGACCTCGAAAGAGTGTCAGTCGAAATATCCCCATCTAACCCACATCGCGACAGTTATGATGCAAGTCTAAGTGACTAAACAAGGATTTCTTTGCAAAATGTCTTCCTACGCATTCAACCACAATGGCGCACTGCAATAATCTTATTCGATTGAATAGGTCTTGAGTTCTGTCGACATTTGCAAAGTCATTACATTTAAATTAGCGTCCATACCACGCACCTATTCTATGGTTAGGTCTTGAGTTCTGTCGACATTTGCAAAGTCATTACATTTAAATTAGCGTCCATACCACGCACTTATTCTATGGTTAGGTCTTGAGTTCTGTCGACATTTGCAAAGTCATTACATTTAAATGAGCGTCCATACCACGCAACTATTCTATGGTTAGGTCTTGAGTTCTGTCGACATTTGCAAAGTCATTACATTTAAATGAGCGTCCATACCACGCACCTATTCTATGGTTAGCTCTTGAGTTCTGTCGACATTTGCCAAGTCATTACATTTAAATGAGCGTCCATACCACGCACCTATTCTATGGTTAGGTCTTGAGTTCTGTCGACATTTGCAAAGTCATTACATTTAAATGAGCGTCCATACCACGCACCTATTCTATGGTTAGGTCTTGAGTTCTGTCGACATTTGCAAAGTCATTACATTTAAATGAGCGTCCATACCACGCACCTATTCTATGATTAGCTCTTGAGTTCTGTCGACATTTGCAAAGTCATTACATTTAAATGAGCGTCCATACCACGCACCTATTCTATGGTTAGGTCTTGAGTTCTGTCGACATTTGCAAAGTCATTACATTTAAATGAGCGTCCATACCACGCACCTATTCTATGGTTAGGTCTTGAGTTCTGTCGACATTTGCAAAGTCATTACATTTAAATGAGCGTCCATACCACGCACCTATTCTATGGTTAGGTCTTGAGTTCTGTCGACATTTGCCAAGTCATTACATTTAAATGAGCGTCCATACCACGCACCTATTCTATGGTTAGCTCTTGAGTTCTGTCGACATTTGCAAAGTCATTACATTTAAATGAGCGTCCATACCACGCACCTATTCTATGGTTAGGTCTTGAGTTCTGTCGACATTTGCAAAGTCATTACATTTAAATGAGCGTCCATACCACGCACCTATTCTATGGTTAGCTCTTGAGTTCTGTCGACATTTGCAAAGTCATTACATTTAAATGAGCGTCCATACCACGCACCTATTCTATGGTTAGCTCTTGAGTTCTGTCGACATTTGCAAAGTCATTACATTTAAATGAGCGTCCATACCACGCACCTATTCTATGTTTAGGTCTTGAGTTCTGTCGACATTTGCAAAGTCATTACATTTAAATGAGCGTCCATACCACGCACCTATTCTATGGTTAGGTCTTGAGTTCTGTCGACATTTGCAAAGTCATTACATTTAAATGAGCGTCCATACCACGCACCTATTCTATGTTTAGCTCTTGAGTTCTGTCGACATTTGCCAAGTCATTACATTTAAATGAGCGTCCATACCACGCACCTATTCTATGGTTAGGTCTTGAGTTCTGTCGACATTTGCCAAGTCATTACATTTAAATGAGCGTCCATACCACGCACCTATTCTATGGTTAGGTCTTGAGTTCTGTCGACATTTGCCAAGTCATTACATTTAAATGAGCGTCCATACCACGCACCTATTCTATGGTTAGGTCTTGAGTTCTGTCGACATTTGCCAAGTCATTACATTTAAATGAGCGTCCATACCACGCACCTATTCTATGGTTAGGTCTTGAGTTCTGTCGACATTTGCCAAGTCATTACATTTAAATGAGCGTCCATACCACGCACCTATTCTATGGTTAGGTCTTGAGTTCTGTCGACATTTGCCAAGTCATTACATTTAAATGAGCGTCCATACCACGCACCTATTCTATGGTTAGGTCTTGAGTTCTGTCGACATTTGCCAAGTCATTACATTTAAATGAGCGTCCATACCACGCACCTATTCTATGGTTAGGTCTTGAGTTCTGTCGACATTTGCAAAGTCATTACATTTAAATGAGCGTCCATACCACGCAACTATTCTATGGTTAGGTCTTGAGTTCTGTCGACATTTGCAAAGTCATTACATTTAAATGAGCGTCCATACCACGCAACTATTCTATGGTTAGGTCTTGAGTTCTGTCGACATTTGCCAAGTCATTACATTTAAATGAGCGTCCATACCACGCAACTATTCTATGGTTAGGTCTTGAGTTCTGTCGACATTTGCAAAGTCATTACATTTAAATGAGCGTCCATACCACGCAACTATTCTATGGATAGGTCTTGAGTTCTGTCGACATTTGCAAAGTCATTACATTTAAATGAGCGTCCATACCACGCAACTATTCTATGGTTAGGTCTTGAGTTCTGTCGACATTTGCAAAGTCATTACATTTAAATGAGCGTCCAAACCACGCAACTATTCTATGGTTAGGTCTTGAGTTCTGTCGACATTTGCCAAGTCATTACATTTAAATGAGCGTCCAAACCACGCAACTATTCTATGGTTAGCTCTTGAGTTCTGTCGACATTTGCCAAGTCATTACATTTAAATGAGCGTCCATACCACGCAACTATTCTATGGTTAGCTCTTGAGTTCTGTCGACATTTGCCAAGTCATTACATTTAAATGAGCGTCCATACCACGCAACTATTCTATGGTTAGGTCTTGAGTTCTGTCGACATTTGCAAAGTCATTACATTTAAATGAGCGTCCATACCACGCACCTATTCTATGTTTAGGTCTTGAGTTCTGTCGACATTTGCCAAGTCATTACATTTAAATGAGCGTCCATACCACGCAACTATTCTATGGTTAGGTCTTGAGTTCTGTCGACATTTGCCAAGTCATTACATTTAAATGAGCGTCCATACCACGCAACTATTCTATGGTTAGCTCTTGAGTTCTGTCGACATTTGCCAAGTCATTACATTTAAATGAGCGTCCATACCACGCAACTATTCTATGGTTAGCTCTTGAGTTCTGTCGACATTTGCCAAGTCATTACATTTAAATGAGCGTCCATACCACGCAACTATTCTATGGTTAGGTCTTGAGTTCTGTCGACATTTGCCAAGTCATTACATTTAAATGAGCGTCCATACCACGCACCTATTCTATGTTTAGGTCTTGAGTTCTGTCGACATTTGCAAAGTCATTACATTTAAATGAGCGTCCATACCACGCAACTATTCTATGGTTAGGTCTTGAGTTCTGTCGACATTTGCAAAGTCATTACATTTAAATGAGCGTCCATACCACGCACCTATTCTATGTTTAGGTCTTGAGTTCTGTCGACATTTGCAAAGTCATTACATTTAAATGAGCGTCCATACCACGCACCTATTCTATGTTTAGGTCTTGAGTTCTGTCGACATTTGCAAAGTCATTACATTTAAATGAGCGTCCATACCACGCACCTATTCTATGTTTAGGTCTTTCTTTTAGGAGTTTCCCCGCTCTTGGCATTTACACCTCACTTTTCTGGCTCTTTTTTTTTCTGTGTGTTTTTTGTTATTGTTGGATAGAGATTAGTTTTGTAGAATTTCGCCAGGGCAGCGGCCGTGTTCGGCCTGCTCTTCTTGGCTTCAACTGCCAAGATATCT
Source organism: Onchidella celtica (assembly GCA_963931925.1). NCBI lineage: Eukaryota > Metazoa > Mollusca > Gastropoda > Systellommatophora > Onchidiidae > Onchidella > Onchidella celtica. The sequence continues at coordinate 26,051,550 of OZ007574.1, read as the reverse complement.
TTAACGTGCGTAACATCCACACGGGCCCTCCGAGTTTTTCGTCCTCATCCGCGAAGACTACATGCTAGATACTACCTACCATAGAAGCAGGGACAGAAATTGTCCCCCCCCCCCCCCCCAAAAAAAAAAAAAAATTCCAACGTACCTGCACCGACCGTATATCGAACCCGGTACCTTCAGCATGACGGAACCAAAGTGTTAATGTGAAGCAAAATGTATGGGCGGCGAGCCACCAGATTCACGCATACACCAGCTTTGGTCTGTTTCACCCCTTAAGTACAAAAACTATTTTGTCCTCCAGCTCAAGGCTACAGGTTTTTTTCCCCCATTCACTACGTCATCGATACCAGCAGAGAAAGCCCCTCTTTAATCAGTGCTTTGCAGTGATTATCTAGGATTCTCTGGCAGTGTCGGAACAGAGCTGCATGGGCGTCAACCGCCTTCTAACTCTTAGTTTGTAACTGTGTCAACATTTAGACTTAAAGTGGTATTGGTATGAGTATTTGTATAAAAGTGGATGTGTAGATATGAACATACCTTTAAAAATAGTAAATTATGAATTAATTCATTTCAAGATATCTCTTATTAGTGGTACTGAGAGATGGTTAGGGCCCGGCGGGACGGGAGGGAGTCACGATAAGCCAGGACGGTCCTGAAGAGATCTTAAAGGATTGTTGTTAACAGGAAACCTTTCAGTGTAATGATATTTTCTTCATTGTTCGTGCAACTGTGGAAGACAGTGTATCTAACTGGATCTCTTCTCTAAGTCAGTGGGCGATTCTACAGGCTGAACATCGATACGGGAACCTTTGTCTTACTTTAATAGTTAATTTGTCAAATAAATTAGCATGCTGAAAAATGAAAAACCAAAAACAAATTAAAAAAAAAGTTGGTCTGGACTAAAGATTTTCTAACTGAAGCGAACATATTTATTGTTATATTGTGATTGCTCTAAGATATCCAGGCCATTTTTATGGAAAATCAGATAATTTTTTTTTACGATACACAATCGTCCTTGATACAGCAGTCAGTACAAATTGCGTACGCTAGGGCTGGTTCGAGTGCTGATTCAGATATTCTGTTTTTGTGTCTCTTTTGGCTCAATGGGCGATGTCTGTCTTTCCGCCAGCTGGATCAAGACACTTTTGACACACCCGAACTAGTGAGACAAGGCAGACTTGCTTCGGTCTCCCCAGGTGGGAGTAACGTTTAACTCCGAGCTGTTCGTAGCTCACACGTTAAACAGAGTCAAAACTGACTTGACACCGTCCACCACCAGTCAAATGCTGTGGAACAGCACATAGTATAATAATTATTCTATTTGAAAACGAACATCTCTTGTCGAGATATTTAAATTTTACGAGAAGCGTGCAGACATAGGAATCTCCACACACGCACACACACACACACACACACACACACAAAGAATAACAATCAATCAATTCTTACAGAAATCTGCAACCAATTGTCATTTGGGAACGGTTTATCCCTCTTTCTTTTTGCAACCAAACTTTTATTATTCTTTTGATCAGAGTTGGATTAAACTGCGATGATAATAATGGCTTACATGGTTGAAGAGTTAGGCCCTGTGCCCACTAGCCAATTTTGATCGGCCAACGAGTTGGTTGGTGACGTCACGGTATTGACTTTCAATGAGAAGCTACTAGATGGCTGGTGGGCGTGGTCTCGTTGAAACACAGTATCGTGACGTCACCACCTAGCTAGCCGGCCTACCAAAATCGGCTTGTGTGCGTCTCGGGGTTTAAAAATGGTAATGACGCTTAGAGTACGGGGAAAAACATAACTAAAGCCATGAGTACTATATTTAGATACAGAACTGGCTGTAATTTGCAGAATTAACGGAATGACAGCACTGCCGTGCTATTTGTGCCTCAATTACCAATGTTGCCTCTGCTGTTACCGGTAATTTTTCAGTCATAACCACGAGTATCGACCAAACCATTAAATAATTTTATTTCAGCTGTGATTTCTGCCACATTATCACTAATGCCTCTGCAAATTGCCCAAATTAACATCTCACGTCACGCAAAATCAATTTCTTCACCTTTAATGACACAGTCCTTTGGTACATCAAGTATGGTACAATCCGAAAACAAAATAAACAGAAAAATGTGGAATTCGAAGACACTGGTATCGGTTATGTCCATTCTTGACCCGGGTTAAACCCGATGATTCTTCATCCACGGATCCGCCTACGCTATGATGAGAATTCTATCCTCTCCTCATGGAAATTCAACTTTTTGAAACTGTTAAAAATGAAATAGGAGAAACAAACCCGGTTTGATCCTGTTTTGCTTCAATACTCTTTCCATTTTTGTGTGATGGTGTAATCGTGTTCAGTTCATTTTCTTGGTATGACTTGGATCTAAATTACTGTGATTTTCCACCCTCGTAACCATTCTTGTAGCTGGTAATGATTCTCTCTGGTTACCATCTTGCCATCTAATAGATTCTTTGTAACTGCGTTGATACTGGGAGACATTATTATTTTCTTTTTTTATTTATATATTTCGGTCAATGAAATTCCCGGTGTCTATTCAATTTCATTTCCTCACGATAGCCTTTTTTTTTTTTCAATTCTTCTTGTATTTCTCTATCTTTGCTTGGCAGCCAGTTACTAGACCATCCATTGTTTGCTGTCTCCGGACATTTTCTCGGTTTCTGTGTCAAATTTTTATATTGTATGCCAATGACTTCCCGTTCATAGTTATTCGGTCTTGGCAGTTATTAGTAGTTCCTTTTCAGGCTTCCGCTGGTTAGTTTGTTCTCCAGCATTTCTTTAATGTGGTTTCTTTCATTCAGACTTTGGGGAGTAATTTCGAAGAAAAAAATAGAAACCGTTGAGACCTTTTTCGTGTCATTTCTCTTTCTTTCTACATTTTCGTCACCAGCTCCGTCTAGCTTTGTTTTTCTTTCTGAATTTAAACATCTTCTTTCGTTCGCATTTTTTTTTTCTTTGTGAAATTTCTCTTGGGTCCATTCGCATTTGTCATTCTCTTTAGGTCTGTATCGACATCTCTTAAGTCTTCTGCTTCTGTATTTTAATGTGATATTTCTTTTTGGTCTTCCGTGTTTGTCATTCTCTTTAGGTCTTCTGACAAGCATGATCTTCTTTTCGAATACATTTTTAGGATTAAATGTCTCAGTACACAATTTTCTAATGCTGATTAATTCATTTAAAAATGTCTGATTATTCTCAAATTCGTGTAGCCGGTGAGAATAAACTTTTTGAGATTAGAGTGGACAATTCTTTTATATAAATCCTCACATTCCAGATGTTTTTATTTGGAATTTCCCATTCATGCAGTTAAAGTAAAATTATTTGTTTTGTGTGATGTTTCAAAATGTTGTATAAAGTGTAGTCTAAATAATGGTACACGAAACATCAACACTGATTTCCTATGTTAAGGTTATGCTTTTCGAGCTGTGTATTTTGATGTTTGTTGAAAAGAAGAAAAAAAAAGAAAACAGTTTCAGTGCTAGCCAGTAGGTCTCATATCTGACTGTATCTAACACAAACAAATATTCAGAATTACATGTAAACTCTGACAAAGACACTACATGTATTAATATTGGCATATTGCGACCTAAGGTCTTGTTTGTTCTATCTTCACTTCCTGGAGAACTGGTGATCTATTGGTATGTAGAAGAGATATAACAAAGGCACACTATGTGACATGTTTAAAATGCGTTGTGGCACTTATCAAGCAGTTTCACAGTTCCGATTTATTATAACTCCTTGTCATAACACTCTAAAGCGACAAACGTTTAACTTTGAATTTCTCATTTGTGCCGAAAGTGGAGTTGGAATTTAATAAGAATTAAGGTCGCGATATGCAAGAAACAAGCAGTCAAGAAGCAATTGAGTGGATACATTATAAGGAAACTCGAGTTACTGACCTTTACTATCCAGGACCGATCAGGCCTTGAAGAAGTTTTACCTTGTTCTCTTTTGTCACGAGTGAAGTGAGTGCAATTAAGGGGATTGCTACAGAGCGGGTGTAGAGTAAGGACTCACAGTAGACAGCAAGTTAAGCGTGCTGTTGTGAGTAGTGGGGGGGAGTCTGAAGGAGGCGAAAGCGCTGTATAACTATCACTGCAAGTTAGAAGGTCCTAGGGATCGGACCTGTGAATAAAAGCCCATCGGGCGGACATAAAGGGGAAGCAGTCGAGAAGACTAGTGAGAGTCTTTCCAGTTATGACTGGTATGTAGAACGTTGATTGATTATTATGATTGATGTATTATATTATATTCGTCTATTACCATGATGTGAATAAGTATATGTGAGGAATGTGGAAGTCCTTGATATTGGATATAGCAATGTGCGCCATGAGCGATAGATGAAAGTGAGTTCATGGATTTGTAGCGCGAGTGAGTAGTGTGTACTCCGATGGAGGTGTGTTACCGTAAGATGTGTGGTGAGTGAAAGGTGAACTAGTGTGTGTACGTTTCATGGGTTGTAAGGAGAGGTGGAGTGAATAGAAATGGTAGGGTATTATACCAATGTAATATTATTCTTGTAGGTGTCGGGGACGGGCCGCAGAGCCACCTCGATGAGCACAGGAGATAGGCCAGCATAGGGACGGAGGCCGCACATAGGCCAGAAGTGAGGCTGTCAGTGCAGGACAGTAGAGGCACATAAAGTCGTGGCAGTCAGGCCACGGACAGGGACGTAGATATGAGAGTGAATGAGATACTATATTGTTGCCATGTTGATAGGCTAGTGAACTGATACTATGTTGTTGCCATGTTGATGGCTATGGAATTACTAATGTGTTATTGCCCTGCTGAGGTGCTAGGGGAGTGTTAAGGGGTATGATAATAGGAAGGTGATATTGAGAGACTGCGGTGCCGGTGAATCATTAATGTACTATTAAGACCCTGAGGGGAGAGGCTGAGGCCGAAGTGCCTTTAGGAGTAACTACCGGATTGTGGATCCGAGGGAGCGTGTGTGTGAGAATAAGGCCGTTGTACGGCAGTCATTTCAATAATATAATATATGTAATTGCGCTATTATATGTATAATTATGTTTAATAAATGTGTGAGTCTGATGGATTGTTCTGTTAAGTGTTAACTTGTTTGTTCGTGATTGTTGTCCTGTCATAACTTATTACATCTCCCAGTCTGGGATTTGTGACATTGGGGGCTCGTCCGTTGTGACATTGGGGGCTCGTCCATTGTGACTCGTCCATTTTCGTAATATTTAGTTGTAGTTAGTTAGTAGGTATTTGTGCTGTCTTGTTCGTTGGATGAATGGACATTTCATGATATGATTTATGTATATTTATGAACAATAATATGTATTGATGCATGTATTTTGATGAATATGTATTAATGTGTACTTAAATTTCAGAGAGACAGTGTGTGTGCGTGCAGCCTGAGGAGACGAGCAGCCAGAGCTCCGATTAAAGGGAGGAGTTTACTCAAAATTTCAAAAATTGAAAGTTAAGTAAAAGTCTAAAATTTTGTACCCTGGATTAAGGGCTGTCTTTTCATCTGTCTGTTTCCCTGTTTTTGCTGTTTTCGTTGTAATTGATTATATGGGCGGTGGCGCGGGTTTGCTGTGTTGAACTTAGTTTATCCTTTTAAAAAGGTGTGGTAAACTTTGGAACTTCGTTCATCACAGTGAACAGTTCTGTAGGGACCTGTAATATTGTTTAGTTGTAGCGTCGATATCTTCTCTGTTCCGCAGGAAGACGTATTCTCTTGTCCCTCTTTCTACCTATCTATAGATACGTTCTTTTTTTTCAGACTCTGTTCTTGTTCGTACCTTGTTGTGTAATCGGCGTAGTTAGGTTGCATTCTTTTTTTCCATTATAGTTTTTTTTTGTAGAAACTTTGTCCTAGTCTGGTTCGTTGTCCTTGACGTACTTGTGGTCCTTCTACTGAATTTCCTTATTATTGTCTTTTCTACTCTTTTTTATTGTTAATAGGGCAATACATTTTATAAATATAGAATTAGTTGGGAAGTACGTAAATTTCTGAATTGTATTTGGTGTGATCTCAGGTCTCTGGTTGTGTTGCTAGTGATCATACCGACAGGGTAGCCGTTTTCATAGTATACATACCATAACCATAAATCTGTGAAATGGCGGAACTCCAACAGCTAATGAAGTTGGGTAAGGAACTTGGCCTGGATGGAGAGGAGCTACGCGGCTGGATCAAAGAACAGCAGGCGGATTTGCGCGATGAGCGTGCTAAGGATAGAGAGCGAGAAAAAGAGGCTAAGGCTCAGGAGCAGGAGAGAGAGGCTAAGGATAAGGAAGAGGAAAGAGAGTTTAAGTTAAAGGAGTTGCAACAGGAGAGGGAGTTAAAGTTAAAGGAGATAGAAGCTCAAGAGCGGGAGACAGACGCGCGAGTAAGAATCGCAGAATTAGAAAGCAAAAAGAGTGCGCCAACAGAAACAGTTGAGCGGCAGGTACCCAATAAAGGTGGCGTTAGGATTAAGCTCCCTACGTTCGACGACCGGAAGGACGACATAGACGCCTTCCTTTACAGGTTCGAACTGAACGCACAATTGCAATGGGGGGAAAATAAGGAATTATGGGCCACGTACCTGGCGTCGCTATTGCAGGGGCGAGCGTTAACCTACTTTAAAGAGCTACAGCGCGAAGACGTGCAAGACTACGATAAGCTGAAGGCTTTGCTGCTTCGCCGATTTGCGCGTACCGAGGAATACTTCCGGGAGCAGTTTAGGCGAGCACGTGCAGATACCAGGGAGGACTTTGCTGCCTTCGTCGCGAGACTAACGGAGTATTTCGCGAACTGGGTAGACTTGGCGCATGTGGGCACGGATTTTGCCAAACTGAAAGACTTAATGATCCGTGACCAGCTGTACGCGTCGTGCCACAAAGATCTGGTGGCTTTCCTGAAAGAGAACGAACCCGCGACGGTGCAGGAGGCGTCTAAGTTGGCGGAGGCATACCGTACGGCGCACCCGTCCAAACCAGTCGCCAGGGCGTACGTCCAAGATGCTGGGTACGTCGCCGTTGTCGAGGGGTCGCCGGCAGGACTTAGGGACAGGTCGCGTCAGCGTGGTGCCTATAGTGGGCAAGGCCAGGGGCAGCATAGGGGCTATCACCAATCACCGGCATATGGATCCGGTAAGTTTGACCGAGCAGGAGGGCTAGGTCGCGGTAATGGCCGGGGCCGACTTGTGACCTTTGCCGATGACCGACGGCATAGGGACTCTAGTTCCGGTCGCGAGGGGTCACGGGGACCCAGGCCTAGGGCAGCACAGGGAGCGGAGTGTTGGACTTGCGGACGCGTGGGTCACTTTTCGCGCGAGTGTAGGGCCGCGAAGTGTTGGAACTGCGGAAGAGCAGATCACATCAGCGTGAACTGCCCTGCAGGTAGGATAGCCGCGAACGTGGACAGTAGCTCCAGTCCATGTTCCCCAAATAAATTTCATCATGCGGCTGCGTGTGTTACATCGGACAACGGAGGCGGACAGTATTCTAAGTGTCCCAGTTGTGAGAAGTTATTATCTTCCGGTATTTTACCTTGTGGGAGAAAGATCCCCGTTATAAATTCATGTCATACAGGAGGTGGTCTTAGGGTTTATCCGGGGTTTGTTGGGGACGAACCGGTCTCGGTTTTACGAGATACAGGATCTACCGTTGTGGGAGTGCATAGGGACTGCATTCGGGATTCACAGCTTACAGGTGAGACTGTCCCGTGCATCCAATTTTCGGGGGCCATTGAGAAATTACCCATGGCAAAAATAATGATAGATACACCTTTCCTTAGCGGGGAAGTCGAAGCAGTCGTTGGTTGTTTTCCAGGCGCCCAGCTCATCATTGGGAATGTATCCCGGGTAGGTTCCCCTTCCGATGAGAACGTGCAAGCATGGTCGCAATCAAAAGGTACTGACTTTTGCGCCGCGGTCGAAACACGTCGACGGGTAGCGGATAAAGATAAGATTAGACCTTTGGCGACGCCAGCGGTCAACCTAGATATCACGCCAGAGCGCTTGGCGAGATTACAAAGGGAGGACCCATCATTAAACCCATGTTTTGGGGAAGCGCGAACCGAGAAAACGAGGAGATATAAGAACGGGTCGTCCTCCTTTATTGTTCAGGCGGGCATTCTGTTCCGTAAGTATGTAACGGTGTCCTCCATTTTAAAGCAGGTCGTTGTGCCAGCGTTGCTGATCGCAACAGTATTGCATTTGGCACATGATGTCCCATTAGCGGGTCATATGGGGATAGCTAGAACCAAAGAAAGGGTTCTTAAAAATTTTTACTGGCCATCGATCCACAGAGATGTGCAGGTCTATTGTAAGACGTGCAGTGCGTGCCAAAAGACGACGCATAAGGGTCGTACACCCCAGGCTCCTCTTCAGAATATCCCCACGGTCTCGGAACCGTTTAAAAAGGTCTCGATAGACCTTGTTGGCCCCATTCACCCAGCGACCGATAGGGGGAATCGATTTTTCTTAACGGTCATATGTAATGCTACGAGATGGCCAGAGGCGGTTCCTCTGCGGACCATAACGTCTGAGGCAGTCGCGGAAGCGTTGTTTGCAATTTTCGCTAGGGTAGGAATACCAGAGCAAATTCTGTCTGATAGGGGCGCGCAATTTACGTCGCAGATGATGAAGGAATTGTTCCGCTTATTCAGTATACAACCCATCACTACCACCCCTTATCATCCGCAGGCTAATGGCATGTGCGAGAGATTGAACTCGACGTTAAAGTCGATGCTGCGTAAGGTAGCTGCGGATCGCCCTAAAGATTGGGATAGATATATCCCTGCGGTGTTATTCGCGTACAGAGAGGTACGGCAGGAGTCAACGGGATTCTCGCCGTTCGAAATGATGTACGGTCGTAGTCCCAGGGGCCCAACTGATGTTCTTCGGGACATGATGACGTCGCCATCATCGGGAGACGATGAGCAGATTTCGGTGTTTCAGTACCTTGTTGATTTAAGAGAAAGACTATCTTCAGCGCGCACTATAGCAGAAGAAGCTTCTGGTATCGCTTCGAAAAGAGCAAAAGACTATAAAGATAGAGGTTCCAAACTGAGAATTTTTAAGCCAGGAGACAAGGTTCTGTTGTTGTTACCTACGGACCATAATAAGTTATTGATGACATGGAAAGGTCCTTATGTTATTGAGCGAGTTGTTTCAAAGGTAGATTACGCTATCCACATTGATGGAGCGAGTAAGGTTTTCCATGTTAATATGCTACAGAGATTTTATGAGAGACCACAGTATCTGTGTGCACAGACAAGACCAGAGGAGACTGTCTTCTCTACTGCTTGTACGGGGGTCGTAGACCAGTTGGACTGTGACGTAAGCGACACCGAGGCGCAGGAAGAGTTACAAATTCAATTGCCGGAGTTAACTCCGACACAAGGTTACAGGGACGAAAAAAATTAACCCTGACCTTACAAGTTCAAGGAGTAGGGAACTTGAGACCCTGTTAGCGTCATTTCCGGATGTTGTTACGGATTTGCCGGGTCGCACTACGGTGATCCAGCACCAAATAAAGTTGACGTCGGATAAGCCAGTATTTCTTAGACCTTATCCGCTGCCGTTTTCTTCGAGAGATAGAGTTGTAAAGGAAGTGGAGTCAATGTTGAAGTTAGATGTGATAGAACCATCAACATCGCCGTATTCATCACCCATCGTCCTCGTGAAAAAACTTGATGGATCGGTGCGGTTCTGTATTGATTTTCGAAGATTGAACACTATTACGGTAGGCGATAGGGAGCCTATTCCGTTTCAGGAGGAATTAATAGCTTCATTGGCCGGGTCCACGTGGTTTTCCAAGATAGATTTGACGAAAGGGTATTGGGAAATCCCGCTTACTGAGGAGTCTAAACAATACACGGCGTTCCAAACGCCCATTGGATTATTCCAATTTAAGGTCATGCCATTTGGGTTGGTAAACGCACCAGCGACGTTTGCACGATTAATGAGATTGGTGTTGAAGGACATACCTAATGTCGTGTCATTCTTTGATGATATAGCATGCCATACGTCGACATGGTCTGATCATATTCAGACACTAACAGTAATTTTTCAACGATTACGTCATTTTGGGTTAACTGCTAAACCCGCAAAGATGGATTTGGCATGTCCAGAGATAGTATTCTTAGGACATATCGTGGGTAGAGGTGTTCAGAGGCCTGAAGGAACAAAAATTGACAAATTAGTAGGGTTGCAAATCCCTAAAACAAAGAAACAAGTCAGAAGCTTAGTGGGAATTTTAAATTATTACAGAAAGTTCATTCCAAATTTTTCCTCCTTGTCATCTTCTCTTACTGACCTTACTAAGAAGGGACAACCCGATAAGGTCCAGTGGACGTCTGAATGTCAGACATTATTTGATAATTTGGTGACAGCATTATCATCGTCACCCATTTTGATATTACCCGATTTTCGATCTAATTTTATCCTCAGAACGGATGCGTCGGACTCTGGTGTCGGCGCTTGTCTTCTACAGGAGAAGAACGAATGTCTCCATCCTGTATGTTATGTCAGTAGGAAGTTATTGCAGAGAGAAAGAAAGTATTCTGTGATAGAGCGTGAGTGTCTTGCCATTGTCTGGTCCGTCCAGAAACTAGGACGTTATCTCATGGGACGAGAATTTGGTATCCAGACGGACCACAAGCCACTGACATTTTTGTCGAAGAATCGTTCGTCCAGCCCACGCTTGTCTAGATGGGCATTGGCTTTACAGCCGTACACCTTCGTTATTCAACCAATTCCAGGAACCAGCAATCATATCGCCGACTACCTTAGTCGAGCCTAGGGGAAGATTTCAGGAGCTTATACATCGGAGGACAGGAACATTGACGGGATCTGTGTGAATGAGTCGACCTTAAAATATTGACATTATAAATATGATATGAAGGATGGTTGATAGGTTGATTGGCTTTTGATTCTGTATTAGGTATTGTGTTTAGTTAGCTATTAATGATGTGACACATATATGCATATTGCAGACCATATTGATCCCCATGTTTTCCCCCGATTCCGGTACTTTATATACTAGGGGAAATGCTAGGTCATTTTTTTTAGTGTACGTATTGCTCACGCTCACTCGTTGACAGACATCTTGATGCGATTTGAAATTAATTGCATTAATTTTTTTGGGGTGGGGGATGATGTCACGAGTGAAGTGAGTGCAATTAAGGGGATTGCTACAGAGCGGGTGTAGAGTAAGGACTCACAGTAGACAGCAAGTTAAGCGTGCTGTTGTGAGTAGTGGGGGGGGGGAGTCTGAAGGAGGCGAAAGCGCTGTATAACTATCACTGCAAGTTAGAAGGTCCTAGGGATCGGACCTGTGAATAAAAGCCCATCGGGCGGACATAAAGGGGAAGCAGTCGAGAAGACTAGTGAGAGTCTTTCCAGTTATGACTGGTATGTAGAACGTTGATTGATTATTATGATTGATGTATTATATTATATTCGTCTATTACCATGATGTGAATAAGTATATGTGAGGAATGTGGAAGTCCTTGATATTGGATATAGCAATGTGCGCCATGAGCGATAGATGAAAGTGAGTTCATGGATTTGTAGCGCGAGTGAGTAGTGTGTACTCCGATGGAGGTGTGTTACCGTAAGATGTGTGGTGAGTGAAAGGTGAACTAGTGTGTGTACGTTTCATGGGTTGTAAGGAGAGGTGGAGTGAATAGAAATGGTAGGGTATTATACCAATGTAATATTATTCTTGTAGGTGTCGGGGACGGGCCGCAGAGCCACCTCGATGAGCACAGGAGATAGGCCAGCATAGGGACGGAGGCCGCACATAGGCCAGAAGTGAGGCTGTCAGTGCAGGACAGTAGAGGCACATAAAGTCGTGGCAGTCAGGCCACGGACAGGGACGTAGATATGAGAGTGAATGAGATACTATATTGTTGCCATGTTGATAGGCTAGTGAACTGATACTATGTTGTTGCCATGTTGATGGCTATGGAATTACTAATGTGTTATTGCCCTGCTGAGGTGCTAGGGGAGTGTTAAGGGGTATGATAATAGGAAGGTGATATTGAGAGACTGCGGTGCCGGTGAATCATTAATGTACTATTAAGACCCTGAGGGGAGAGGCTGAGGCCGAAGTGCCTTTAGGAGTAACTACCGGATTGTGGATCCGAGGGAGCGTGTGTGTGAGAATAAGGCCGTTGTACGGCAGTCATTTCAATAATATAATATATGTAATTGCGCTATTATATGTATAATTATGTTTAATAAATGTGTGAGTCTGATGGATTGTTCTGTTAAGTGTTAACTTGTTTGTTCGTGATTGTTGTCCTGTCATAACTTATTACATCTCCCAGTCTGGGATTTGTGACATCTTTTAATCAGTGATTTTTTACCTCCCACTATTTCCTCTTTAGTCTGACACTAAAACACTCACTTCCATTTAGCTGCAGGTTTTAATCTGTGCCGAAACAGAAATAGAGTGAAAACAAAGAAATTTAATTCCTTAATTACCACTGATAATAATTGGGCTAAGTGGAGATTAAAAAATTAGTGAGGTTGAATGCCCTTATACACATTTTGTTTTGTTCGATACAACACTGATAATTTGGGGACACGACGTCCCAAATTCTTTACTGAAATAAGTTAATGAGCTGGCTTTGGCTCGGGATAGACACAGTAAAATCAGTTTATGATTGAACCAAAGTTTTAAAAACAAGATGTCAGAAGTAAATTCACTTCTTAAGCTGGCTTTGGTTCAGGATGGAACTAAATTAAATATTTGAAACATTGCAGCTAAGTTTATGACGGATAATCCGAACACCATAAGATGTGCATGTCATTGTGGATCTTACGAAAGTGAAATACCAAACAAGGGAAATATTTTGTACGGAAATTGAGATTTGCCTATAATCTGAAAGATTAACCATTTTTCTGAATTCAATTAAAACATCTTGCTTGAAATCGTCTTAGAAATATTTCAGCTTGATTTCTTAAAGCGCCATAAAAAGTTCACCTTCAGCTCGGTTTTGTCAGATCCGCCCAATATTACAAAATGGATTTAACGGAATTACTTTCTGCTCCCCAAAGAGCAATAACAACAACAACAACAACAACAACAACAACAACAACAACAACAACAAATCTATCATTTTTTATTACCCAACAGTCTGACTGTATTATTTCTTTCTATAATACAATCTATAAACTTTACTAACGTCTTACTTTCGATGCGTGTATTTATCGTTTATACTTTATTACATTAATAATCCCCTTGTTTTATTTGATCTGTTTATGGTCCATCTGGGATTATTGTTATTGACCGGCACTTGTCTTCCACAATTTGACATAGTTAAAAAAACATTGCATGAATGCTCAGCTGTAATTGCTAAAAACGACAAAATCAATCAATAAAACAACTTAGAAAATAATTATAATTAATGAGATTTCTTTCCTTGGCGCAAACATCAAAACGAACGAATCTTGCTTCTAAATGCACTAGGGCAACTCTAATGGTTTTCAAACGCTTCTGAGTTCATGTGGAAACTTTATAATCTGAGATTTTTTAACTGTCATTTGTTAAAAGCTTTGCAGAAAAAGTGTTAAAAATGATATTTATCATTTCCGTCGACTGGGGAAAAAAAAAGGAGATTGGGAGGAAAACGGATATTTTCCAAGGTTTCACTGTTTTCTCCATTAATTTCATTGACACGGTGATTTTTAAATAACAAATAGGGAAAAGGGATTGAGGAGTGTGTAATATGAAGAAGCACAAGAAAACGTGTTGTCGTTATTGATACCCTTTTTTCTTTTCTTTTTTCAGCAGTGACCTCGAATGACAAGGTTGAACTCTTATTAAACGAAGTCTTTGCTGTCCTGCTTGAGACTTTGGGCTCATACAGGTCTTAATATCACCAACGATTATGATCTTTTACAGATTGGCCTCGGTGTGAGACAAATTCATTTTTTTATTTTATATCCCTGGCCCTACCACTGCATTTGCATAACTGCAGATGACAATTTTTTTTTTCTTTTTTACGAAATATTCCGTGAACTTGCTGAGGGAACTCTATTTTTCCTTTGAATACAGGAGCAAAATATTTCAAGGAATACGTTTTAAGTCAAACCGTTTTTTCCCTTCTCTTGTAAAATAACGTCCTTCGCACTTATATGGTTTCATGACAGAGCCAGCGATATGTTTTTATGATTTAATATGTTATAGGCGATCGAAATTGTCACCTGGAATATATTTTTCGGAAAGAGAGGAAAAAGCAAGAGGCTGTTATAATCCCATCCAGATGTTATAGATGGTATTTTAATGTTGTTTGGGTGTGTATGTTCGACTGCATATTTTTAATACTAAAAACTTTAACCTTCACTTCCAGACCATGCCAATTACTAAGAAACAAACTGAATACATTTCAACAATCAGGCATGCAGGGCCACATTTTAATTACGTTAGTTCCCTAACAATTTCGACTAGATCTATTCATGTAGTAAGGATGAATATCAGCAGCATCAAATCGAAAATCAGTTGTATTCATTATAAGTCTAGATCTAGGTTTCCCATAATATCATTTAACTTCAATTCTAGCTAATTATCTAACTAATTATTTCTACTTCCAAGATCTGGACTGCTTACTGTATGACAATTAATATGGTAATATAGTCTCTGGAGACATAAGGCTATCTCAGATATTTAAACTTATAGGTCTAGCCCGTCAAGTTGACGTCGGCACGGTTAAATATAACTCTAGGATGGGCTGGCAACTCCCAGCCTCACCCAGACAATTCAATCACAGGTATATATTTCATACATTAACTCTAGTTGCAGCTCTAGATGACAGTTTAACTTTCCATCTTGCATTCTCCGGCAATCACTCCTGGTAGATTCATCAAAACTCTCCTAACGGATAAATGTCACGCTCTTCGCCTTCTTATTCAGTGTCAATATCATCAAGATATTCGATTACTCACGCTTGCCCTGGCGCTAGGCCAGGGAACAGTGGACAATAGCGTTGTATAATTTCAAATAAGCCATATGGATCGATGACTAGATCTACATCCAGACATATTGTACTTTGTAGGTAATGATTCGCTCAAGTGGAATCCCCCCTGACTCCTTCACAGTTGGATAGTATGCACGGAATGAAGAAGAAGTACCACCGCAGGCGCCAGCACGGCGTTGCTATCTCTACGCCAACCCTCATTGGTTAGCTCTTCAACCCTTAATGACGTCAGCAAAAATATAATCCCCTCTTCAAATTAAAACTGGGGCGCTAATCTTCCCTCTAAACCTTAACGGCTTTTATTTAGCTCTTTACTAGCTACCAATGTACATGTTTACTTTTACTTTTCTTATAATTATCAATATACGAAGATTTCTGTTCCTGTTGCAAGCTTCCTCTATGCTAATTTCCCGTCTATTCTAATTTGTTACAAGTTACAAGTTGACATCGCAGACGACAATGCTTTAAGGCCACTCAAACGGATATCTTGGTTTTTCACAATAGTTACATTCACTCTTAGGCCAACGTATTTAATCTTGACAGCGGCTGTAAGATAGGGCACCATAATTACTCCAAAACTGCGTTTTGGTAAAATGATCGAAAATAATAATATTAATGATGTCAGTCTTGGCTTTTATTCACATGCTCTGCGACGACCCCAATTTATATACTCCAAGATGGTGAGTTGAGAGGGAGCATGGAGATGGGGGCAGCGAGTGAAAGATTGATGCTTTCCTATACCTCACAATAGTGAAATTAGAACGGCAAAAGAGAAAGGCAAAAAAAAAATGTGTTTGTTGTTGTTGTATATTTTTTTGGGTCTGATTTTGTTTTATTGCTGTTCCTTAGGTGAAGATTCATTAGTGAGAGGGGATTAAATTATCCTGATACTAATTTGATCCCCAGCATATACAAGAGAGCTCTTGGAGAGACATTCATTAGTAAAACTGTGACTGACTTCCTTGTTTGGCTTGTTGCTATAGCAACTTTACTGAACAGCGCGAGTTCACCCTATCACAGTATACTATGGCAATGCTGTACAATGCAATACACCAGTTATGTATTTAGTGAGTTTTTCCTGCACACGTTTTTTCAGAGATGCCCAGCCTTGATTTGTTCAGTTGATATGTGGTTATTTCTTCCGGGACCCGATATGGAAATGGACAGGCATGCCACTGAATTATTAAATTAATCTTATAAATGAAAACAACAAAAAAGTTTTATCTACATGGTGCCTGGGGTAATAGCCACATTCACATTATTAAAAGCCGCCGTTTAGAGATCCGAACATTGTCTTTAAGTCAGCAGATAGAGCATTATGTTGTTGTTGTACTGCTCTTTGTGATTGTAATATGATAGATAGATAGATAGATAGATAGATAGATAGATAGATAGATAGATAGATAGATAGATAGATAGATAGATAGATAGATAGATAGATAGATAGATAGATAGATAGATAGATAGATATTATCTCGTTTTATGACTTGTAATACCCCCCCCCCTCCCAAAACAACAACAACAACAACAACAAACACAACAAAAAACGACAACAACAACAAAACTTCAAAAAGTTTTGAGCAATTGGAAGTAAAAGCCTCTTTCCACATGCTTTCTTTACTTGGTATAAGCAATGTGGATACAACACGTAGGTTCCGCAGTGGGTAACTCTCACTTGAAAGGGAACTTTTTTCTCATTTAAATAGATGACTCTGCTTATTGCCACAGTGTAACCCGTTCTAACCAAAGCAAGATGTCGCCATCCTTTTTATGATCCCTGCTACGATTATACTCGAAGAGCCTCAATGCTGTACCCCGCATACCTTTATTATTATGTGGTCAATAAATGGCAGAAGGTAGTGGACCATAACATCGTCCCTATCGCCACACCAGCATCATTTTCAACCTCAACCAATTCATTTTCATAGGGCCTGATGTCTTTGCTCTGCATGACCCTCACATCGTGTGCGTTTGAACACCACGAAGCACCTAGATATGCCTTGTATATTTTCATGCTCTTCATACTGAATAGTCTTCAGGCAAACACTCAAAGAACAGCCGCGCTACTCATTGTCGGCATTCTCTTCTGAAGTCCATTGCCGTAGTCAAGATAACCGTTTTTCCGGAGACCAAACCGAGAGTCCCATCGAAGTCACAGTTTTCTGACATTCCACGGCCCTGTTACTTTATTGCCCAGGCTCATGGTCATTGGACCAGCCAGCCATAAACAACTTCACAGTTCTACCCAATCTCTGGTTCTACCTGAGCATGGCTGCTGGCCTGGCACCTGAGCACGAGTTTGGTATGGTCAACTTGAGTTCAGCGAGTGCGATATGTTGGGTGGGAAAATAAGCTTAGTTATTTAGAAACCTGCTTGTCTGTCAGCACCTGCCTTGGGTTACGCTGGCTCAGGGCAAAAATTCTGTGACCTGATTGGTTTGCTTTTTCGGTAATGTGAAATACATTCTAATTTCAGCCCGCTCCAATTTTGTTGACTTGACATAAAGCTTCAGATGTATAGAAATTACGCTACAGTAACCTCATACTGTTTCTGACTATGAGGCGTGTTTTATTAGGCGTACATTCTGTTACGTGGCATAGGAAAATAAAACAAGTGGGGGGTGCTCGAGTGTGAATAAGAGTGAAACATAAGTTTGATGTAAGTGAAAACGCTATAGATGAGGGACGCAGTAAGGATTGTATGTGTGTAGTCAGTGACTTTCAAAGAATGATGTTAAGGACGCGTAGTCTAATTATAAAAAGAGAGAGAGAAAGAGAAAAAGAAGAAAAAAGTTTAAGCGGAGATCGAACCCGCGACCTCTGCTACGACACCGACCAACTTGCTAGGAAGAAAACCGATTCCCCTAACCCTACGACCACTTCGTCTGGCAAAAAAACAACAACAACGCATTATGCCGACATGTAATGAGCACATCCGATTGTGTAAACCTCCGTCCCTAATGTTGCAATCCATTATTAATAGATATTTCAAGAGTCCTTTTCTTGGGTACTTACTTTAGTTTTTCCTACCCTGCTGTCATTGCCTTCAGAATCAATAGAATTCTTTGGACTGTTTACACAATTATTTATTCCCGTAAAAAAAAAAAAAAGTACACAAAGAAAATGCCGCTGAATATCAGAAATTTTCCTTTACCATTGCTTGCTTTGGCGTGTCCTACTTTGTCTCACCATTTCTCCATTAATTTGTCTTCTATAATCTCGGCAAAAAAGATCGCAACACTGGAAATGGCAAGGACAAACTGATTTGCCAATGAATCTACAAAAAAACAACAAAAACCTGCCCATTCCAAGGAATCACGCGAGATTAAGGAAATAATGAACTTATTCAGACTGTTTGTTAAGAAGTATTCCAACTGCAGTGACAAAACAAAGCAAATAAAAACTATCTTCCTGGTACAGAATCTCTACAACGCACCAGAGCAATTGCTGAAATTATTTTGTTCCATAAACATACACCGTAGATCTACTAAATAGAGGTCGTCATCCAGGGGAAACAAAGGAAGGACTGCACGGCAATATATTCTAGAACATAAAATTAATTAGCTAGTTGTCTAAACTTGTTTTCTTATAAACTTTTTACTTCTTAACTACCTGTTTATTTAGTCTGTTATTTGCCATTATTTTGACCGTTTTTCTGGGGTACTCACATTCCGTGAGATCTATTTTAAAATAGCCAAGATCAGTTTAAATAAAACTAGACATATACCTGACCAAGATATCTGTATTATTCTATCAGCAAAGACAAACCGTTTGATCAAGAACTGTTAAAATTTTAATTGACACAGCGACCTGTCATGAGGAAGATCAACAGAAAATCAGCCTGTTGGTTCATTTTGTTTGTCTGTTTCTTTGTACTGATGAAAAAGATTGCACTAGACAAACACGCCATTCGGTGCGATTCCTGTTTACTTGCATAATTTGATACGCCCGTCCCAATTGCCGCATTAAAGCGAACAGTTACTATCGAATCACTACTGGAACTTACCGTGTCATTTTCTTTCCTGGAGCTTTGCGACCCTTGACCGCTTTACTGTATTCCGACAAAGCAGTTATATTTAGACGATCTAATTTTGGAACCAGGAAAAAGAAAAGAATAACTATGAGGCTCAGCCTTAAATTTCAATTTAAATAGTTTTGTGATTTATAATAATGAAGAAAAGAGCCACAGGAAGGGGATAGTTTGACATGATAATAAAAATGAAAGACAAGAATTTAACATCCTGCAGTCTGCAGAGGCGCCTATAATTTTGATGAGTGTTTGAAGATGAAACAGCTTGAAATAATCAATTTCAACATTTTAGGACCCCCCCCCCCCTCCCCAACCACCCCTTAGAAAGAGCAAAGACCTGCATAATTTGTTCTGTTGCGTTTCGAAGTGGATTTTTAAATCGACAGTCCCTTCAAATCACCAGTCACACCCTTAATTAACTGCAGCAAAAGGTAAATAAAAAGACTTCTCAAATACTTGACAAGAGTGGTTGTTGAAACAGGTTGATTGGTGAGTTGTTACTTCTGTGACGGGGCGAAGTTTCCACATGAGATAAGATAAGATAGAATAAGAATCACTTTATAATCCCATGAGATAAATATTCTCTGTCACATAGTGTTTAAGAGCATATAGTTACATTGTACACACATAAAACGCATCATTACATAAACAATACATTACATCTCAATAACTCAATAACAGGCATACATGAAATGACATGATAAGGAACATCGTGAAATATGGCACACATCTAACTAAAGTGTCTTGCTGAGGCGAATTGCAGGGTTTAAAACCGACCTTCTGTAACTTTCTCTGTTTGCTTTCTTGTGCCTTCTTCTGTTGCTCCTGGATGATGTACAAATTTGATGAAACAGTGGATGGTGACTCTTATTTAAGATGGATAACGAATTTTCTTTAGGCGGGCAGCGCACTACGAGAAGTAGCTGAGACAGGTTGACTGGTGAGTTATTTCTTCTGCGATTGACGAGGCGAATTTCCCACGTGAACCTGTCCAGGATAAAAGCCTAAACAAAACCTGCCATCTTATTCTTTACTCTTGCCATACTAAGATGGATGGATTTTCAGTGTGAGCAAAAGGAACATTCCTCCGTAAGTGGGCGTTTACATCCCTGCCCCTATTATCTCCAAGTTTTTTTTTGCCTGTAATGTCCCTTGTGAGCCAATATTACATTTTTGTGTAGGGTCATCAGATAACAGTCTGCAATACAGGTGGACGTATGGTTTTTGCTGTGAACCACGGCCCGCACTGAAAGCTCCGGTGTCTGGTCAATGCTCCGTAAGGGTAAGCATTCCTAGCCGCTGTCAGAAAACGCTTGTCAGCTCAGGTCTAGGCATGTTTTCCATGCATCGTTCATTTGACCGGCATTTACGTGTTTTATGCTCCCGTCCTGGACCTCATCAAGCGGCTTTGCCCGGCGGGGTCTCGCGGTTGGCGCCTCATGTTTTTTGGTTTGTTTATGCTGCAGTGTTGACCATTTATTTTGTCCACCTCCGTGCTTGTGTGTACTCCGAACCTACGGACACATTCTTTTCTGCTAACTGATGACATGCTTAACGTCTTCCGTAGGCAAGCTGGCGATCGATCGCTTTCGCTCGTTAAGCTGTGCTTTCATGTATACGGAAACGGCAACAGAAATGTCAAAAATCCATCAAGTAGTAAAAAGAAAAACGGTGTCCATGTGTTCGGAAACGGCATTTTGTTACAAATGAAAAAATATCCGTTCAATTTCACTACTTAAAGGGCTTTGGCGTTTCCGTTTCCGTACATATGAAAGCACAGCTTAACGCTTCATTTTCATAACGTTTGAAAACAAGTCTGTTGTTTGGGGAACGTAGACAAATTACAAAGCCGAATAAAGAAAATACCGAGTTGTGTTCCCCTGGTCAGCTATAGTTTATGATGGAAAATACCGCGGCCTCCAGCAAGTAGAAACGATTCCCTTTTGTTCACATTCTAAGTGTGGAAATAGTTGATGGTTGAGCCAGCGGAAACACAGCTCACATGAAAACTCTCGAGTACACCTGCTCAATCACATATATCATACATGTAATTATACATTCTGTGATAGAATTGAGAGAACTGCGTGTGGAATTAGTTAATCAAGTCATCCGTCAGCAGAAAAAAACAACAATAATAAAAACAACAACAAAAAGAAACAAAACTGTGTCAGTACGCTCTGAGTACCCACAAGTTTACGTAGTGCATGAGAGTAAGAGGGATGTTTGCTTTAATATGTTACTTCAAGTGATTTGTGACTTGTGTCCCCACACGTTTGCGTAGTGAATGAGTTAAGTGTGATGTTTGCTTTATGTTACTTGAAGTAATTTGTGACTTGTTATCAACTGTCAAGTTTCGTATATGTAATCTAGTTTATTTTATTTAGAGAATTAAAATAAAATATATATATGTATATTAAATTAATTCTGTACCATGAGGCTCTGAGCTTATATCTTATAGATTTCAACAGGAAAAAATGCTTGCTTTCAGGAAAATCAAATGTTATAATATCAATTTCCCACATTGGGTTTTTCGTTCGGTTTTCCATTCAGTTAGGGGGGGGGGGGGGTCTTGTTCACACCCCACAAGTCCGAGGTCACAGGGGAGCGGTTATCTTACATAAAGATTCCGCCCACACGCCTGGCCCTTCCGGCCATCTTGACCATCCTTGGTCTCGCCCACTTGTTTGACCATTCCTATAAAATGACCATAGATACACGTTAGTGAGTTAGTTATATCTCGGCCCTAGTAATTTGTGTTTCGGGATGAGGCCCCCGAGAAATCGAAGAACTTTCCTTATGATTTTTAATTTAAATCCTCTCTCACATCACATAAAGTTTAATTTATCTTTATCTTATCATGACATTGCACCAAATTTACGGCAAATTTTCATTTACATGTAGATATTATCATGACATTAATGTCTGTTGTCATTAAAATGACGCCTAAGGGAATGGCTGTTCCAAATGAAGGAACATAAATTGTCTTGCAATATCGCACTATAAGCATTTCTGTGCCTGTGATTTGGCTAAGTTATTCTAGCTCTGAAACTCCCTGGCCCGTGGCCATTGCGTCTGACACTGATTGAGGAAATGTTTGATCTATTTGCTAATCATGAGCTATGCGAGTTTAAATAATGTATCTGGTAAGGATGTTCTAAAGCATTTTTATCTTAATTTTATATGTCTAGCAAAAAGCATAGAAAAAAAAAAGAAGCCAAATCGAAGACAAACAGACGCTTCTAAAAACGGAAAAAGTATTAAATCTGACATAGTGAAAAAGAGAAACCACTGTGACATAGTATGCGTTCGGTAAGCAGCAAGATAAGATCTACATAATTATTATGTTTGTGGGCATATGACAAATTGCCCGTGGCCAATTTCTCTAATTCCCATTATCTACAGACATCTTTGTCTCTCGATCATCTCTCTTGCTGACACAACTTACATGTATAATTAATTTCAAAGCTGTAACCATCAACACGGCTTTCATTTGCTCGTACAATTAAAAATAGCAAGTACACATATCATATGAAGAAAAGTCATACACTCACAAACAAATATACTCGTGTGCGCACATGCACACGGACACACATAAACACGCGCACCCAACGGCCCGGATAACGAGACGCATTCTCTCGCAAAACTGACGGGCATGGTAACAGTTTGTGCCGGTGTAAGAATGCCCCGTGTATGCTGACTGAAATACTCACAAATAAAAGTGTTGTCTTTTGTTCTGACCAGGAAAGCCTAGAACTCGGAACTCCCTTCCGTCTCTTGTTGTCTCAACTAATTATGTGTTAACCTCATCCTTCCCAGAACCATAATTATGTACAGCTCAGCAGGACCGTCTGAACGTTTGACGTGCCACAATTTGTCTTTTGATGCACCGGCTGTGGCGGACTTACATTTTTGGATCCCTGAAGCTTGAACTGTCATGGGGCCCCTTCGCAACCAGCAACAATAGGACAACATCCAAAATTCACTCATCACAAAAAAGTTTCTTCAGGGCCCGTCCGGGATTAGAGGATCTGAAGGTTAAACTTGATTGGTTTCATAGTAGATCCGCCATTGTGCATCGGCATGAGTGCTCGTCTATCAATGGTTTGTTAAGCATCCAGATCTATTACTTAGGTGGCCCGGGGTCATAGAGGGCCATAATATTGACTCTGACAACCGCACGAAAACTGCTGATAGAGAACAGTACTGGCATAATGGCCTTTCTGGCATGCCATGAGGTACAGACGGTGCCCGGATGTGGTCCCATGTCTGAGGGGAACTGATCACAGTTCGGGACAATGATTATCATGCTTGGGCTATCACCAGAGGTACTCGTAGGGTAGCACAGGCATGATAACCTGGGATGATTTGGAAGACTTGAACGGAGAACCCATTTTATCGATTTACTTCCTATTTACCAATATGGGGGCATAAATTTAACATGGATTTTCCAGGCCACTAATTTTTCTTCACGAATTTTTTTTTTCACACATCAGGACAGACCAATCTGGCATGGTCGGTCATATGATTGACATATGTACGACACTTATTTGTTTATTATGGAATATCAGTTGGCTACTTCAAATTTACTAAACAGGCATAATACATTTGGAAATAGAGATAATTACAAAATTTAGTCCATTGAGTAAAACACAGAAAAATAAATTACAGACAGAAAAAAATGTTAGCTCGCGTAGCATCAAATAATCTCAGTGTTCACATGGTTTTCTTTTCTAATACGACAATCTTAAAACAAACAATATAAAATTAAAAGCACATTGTCATATCCAAACCGGCAATAACAGAACCACTGGTTGCTTTTCACGACCTTAGCTCTGGTTTATTCCCACTTTTTGAAGAAGTGAGAAATTCGACACGTTAAACGTTTGTTGCCTTATTATTATTATGAGAAAGAGTTAAAACAAATGGAACTGTGAAACACCATGCTAATTGCCACAACACATTTTAAGCAAGTTGTCAAAGTGTGGCTGTGTTTAATACTTTTTCTACATACTAAAATATCTCGTTTTTCCAGAAAATGGAGATGGAGCAAACAAGAACTAAAGTCGCGTTTATGTACATGCCGAATCAAAGTGCATAACCCACCGAGCCTTTAACAACTCCTAATGATCTATAACTATCAAAACTGACCCATATCATGACACTACAAAGCTTCTAAAGCTACCAAAAACCAAAGATCCGACGCAAATGTGATCTTTACGAAATGTTAAAGATTAAGCAAACCTGAAACTGCCCGACAACCCCGCCCACATTTGAAGCAACCGCCTCACTAACCCTATCATCCACAAGAAATTAATTTACCTCATAAAAGTGGTTCACCAACCCTCTCCTGCAATCCCCAAAACCAGATAAAACATACGCCCTTCCTTGCACCTCCCACTTAATACTAATCACAACAGCCACACTGACATCCTCTCCAGTCTCTACCCCGGGTAGCCAATAACTTCTCGAACTCTTCACTCCCCACTTGTCTACACTCTCACCTTCCTGTCTCTCTCTCCTGCGGCACAACGGAAAAAAAAACAATAACCCGGAGATGCAGAAAGAGGAAAACGGCACTAGAAGCGGGAGGTAAAAGGTTCAAGGCTGCGACTGTCCTGGAATAGGAACCCTGAAATCTTACAAGGAAATTAACCTTACTGCTACAGAAACGTTGCTTGACATTACCGGAATTGCCTGTGACATTGCATGCTATGCTACATTATACGGAGCGTGAGTGAAAAGGCTGCAGATACTCATAATGGCAAAAAAAAGAGAAAAAAAACAGGTTTTGCCATTTTATGTTAACTGTTCGAAAACCTGCTGCACATTTTGTCAAAGACTAGCAATTCTCTGGCAGTTTTAGGCATTCTCGATCGTGCACAGATTTTTTTGTTTTTTTTTTTAGGTTCTGTATGGAAGTGTCTTGTCAAAGCCTGTGTTATCGAAACAGATTTTTTCCAAGGACCTTCAAATCTCTCATATCCTTGCTCCTTTGTTACATCGCACGGTGTATTGGCAGGCGGATATGACTAAGTGAACAACATAACCACCCCTTCAGTAATGTTAGAGTTAAGAGTGCCGTCAGGACAGATGATACAGTAAAGACTCATTCTTAGTCTAATGTTTTTAAGAAAATTGTGAATCCATACCCTTCAAGGAGATGTACAGACTTTGAATTCATACTGGATCGCCACAAACCTTGACTCACAGCTTGTCGACACTTTAATTAGTGCAGTTTAAACTCACTGTGTGAGACGAAATTAATTAGACTACTTCAAGTATCGACAGAACCTCGGATCGACACTGTTCCAAGGTTTCACTAAAGAAATTAGCAGTGGATTTAAAAAAAAACCAGCGAGACATTCCCCGATTTGGTTATAAAATGTATTTGGTGCATTAGGTACCAACTGGATAACGAGACTGGAAATAGAATTTTCTTTAAAAGTAGGCGTTATTTGGGCCGTTTGATCAAAGACTCACGATATGATTGGGTTTTTTTTTTTGGTAACCAGTTTGTGCCCAGTTTCCGAAAAAAAAAATCATTATAGTGGACGTGTCGTCCACGAAAATATTGCTATGGCCGTTTACCTAAACCTAATCCTAACTCCTAACCTTAAAACTTAAAAAAAAACATCATCATGCATACATAACCCAATTTAGTCAGAAATGGCAAGTAAAAATGTCTCCGAAAAAACACAAAAAAAAGAAGGTTGTCATCGACATCCCTTTTTCACGATGTAGTCTCGTGTCATTTTGTGAACTCTAAGAATCAGAACGACGACCTCTGGTTATGTAAACTGGAACAATCCACATTCAACACGACACACACAAACACACACACCCACACCCACCCAGATATACATTTTTTATTTCATCCTGCAATTAATGTCAAATGTTGACGTAAAGGGAAAACAAACTTAACGACAAAAAAAAAAAACAAGTTAAAAAAATCTGCAGCGAATTAGAGAGAGAAAATATTTGAGAAACAACAAACAGACTGTCGCGGGAGTGATAGGAACAGATGCTTGACAGAAAATCGAATCTAGCTACACGCTGAGCAGTCTGGCCAATAAAGACTAGAGATATTGCACGATCATCGTTCTCTCTCTCTCTTTCCTAACGCGTCCTTGCTTTCCTAGTTTTGTTTAACATCAATAGATCTACATTCTCATTTACATCCACTACCGTATCATCATCATCGTCGACTCCGTGGCTGCCGTCATCGCTGTCAGTACTGTCATTATCGTCCTCATCATCATTAACATCATCACTACCAACAACTACACCCTCATCAGTACGACCACCAGTATCATTGTCACTACCACTATCATCAACACTACCACCATCATCACCCCCATCACCGTCATCAGCACCACCAACATCACCATCATCATCAACATCATCACTACCACCACGTCGTCATCACCACCACCGTTATCATCGCTACCGTCATCATCACCACCACCATCATCGCCATCACCGCTGCCACCATCATCATGTTCATTGTCGCCATTTTCATTATAAACTCGACAAGAGAGAACATCACCTTCTGTTATTACAAGCATAGGAATCACCCAGTAGTTTTCTTTCTTGATTACTTTTTGTTTTATTTTTATTTCTATCCTGAATCTTTTTGGCAACATCTCCAACCTGCGGGCCAGCCTCTCTTGCGAATACTCACGAGATGAATCATTGTCATTAATAATCACTAACAGTTTATTACTGATCAGACTTTGTTATCACCGCTTCAGTTATCATACTCTTTAACTCACCTTTATTACATTAACCCTATATGACCGGGACAGAAAAATGCCTTAGCAAAACTTCCAAGAATGAATACAATTTATGCAAACCTGATGTAAGGTAGGCAGATAAAGGCAAAATGTAAATATTTATCACGGAAAATTATGATAAAAATTAATTGAATGAGAATTGAAGAATGACAGTAAAGCGCGCAGAGCTTGCATTTCACGGAATGAAGAGGTATATTATTTTATAAATAATATTGTAATTAAATAAACTGGGCCCCTGGTCATCTGTTTTAAATAAGGGACGGTGGGAGCTACATTATTAACTCTGTCTAAATTCCTTTCTTCGATTCTTGAACACCGTTGCCGTTCTCTCTCTTATTTGGCTTCTCTCACATCTTCTCATATCTCCTTCACCTCTTATGCATTTTTATTGTAATGTTATCGTCATCATCATCATCATCATGCTCATCACCATCATCTGCAACAAATAACATTATCTCAATTCTCTCTTTGGAGACGCCCTTTTCTCCTGTAAATGTCCAAATCAATTAA
Organism: Onchidella celtica; assembly: GCA_963931925.1. Lineage (NCBI taxonomy): Eukaryota > Metazoa > Mollusca > Gastropoda > Systellommatophora > Onchidiidae > Onchidella > Onchidella celtica. The sequence goes on along the minus strand of OZ007574.1, from coordinate 26,024,251 downwards.
CCGTATTTTTTTTTCCTTCAGCCACCAGCCTCCTCCAATTCCAGGTTTCTGCTCCTCCCACGTCCTCCTCATCGATTGCTGTTTGCATTTCTTTCCACTCATACCTCCTCATATCTCAAACACGGACCCACTCCCAGAATCCGGCTTCATATAGGCATGATTATCTATGACTTGAAAAAAAAAAAAAAAGGCAGCAGCATCCTAGGAACTTTGTCAACATTTTTTTGGTTTGCATTCACCAGCGTTCAGTGTGTTAAATATAAACAGCAGTGGCCATAGCTGTGAGGTTATAATTATCTGAACACCAGATGCCCGAAATGTAGCGACAAAAATTTAGACATTGAACATTATATTATGTGTGTTTACAGAAATGTCAATCACTACTGAGCGTTCCATCGTCATCGATTTTCAGAATTCAACTTGTTCTTACTTTCATCATTACGTCCACCACCTGTTCTAACCAGTATAATTTACATAGTAACTATTTATCAAGTATAATTTATTTTATGGTACCTATTTATCAACCAAATTTATATTTAAAAAGTATAATATCTAACAACTTTCATATCGGCGCGACACGCCCATTCACACTCACAACAAGTATAATTCAACATCCGAACTAACATGAACATGTCCAATAATCTTTACTAGTAAAACACTTGCCCAAATTTTAACAAGACCCACGCCCCTTATACAGCTCTGATTTGAGTGAACTTTTCGGATATTTCCTTTCGATCTGTCAAAGGTTCCATTTTAGATCTGGAGACTTGAAATGATGGGAGATGTATGTTTGTGACTTTGTTTCGCTTCGCTGATTTTGCCTCCGATACTTTTTTTTCACGAACCCATGATTCCATGAAGTCGTCACTTCCTGAAAATGTGTTCACGATACTTCGCAATGCCTAGTGCGCACTTTTTACTGCCATCTCGTGCCCACTAATGATTCTTTTTTTTTTCTCCTTAAGTGACATGCCTTTTTTCATTAAAAAAAATGAAACTCACTAGACACACTGACTTATATTAGATTGCACACATTTGGAATGAATAGAATGTACTAATGACCTCGAAAAAACAAACAACGGTGGGTATACACATACGCCTGCCTGAGTATTTCACTCACCAAGATCTTAAGCATCCATCACCTAGCCGCTCTCCCAGTGTCTGGTCAATGCATTAAGTACCACTGTGAGTTTATTTCTACTGGCATGAGGTAAGTCCTCCTCTCCCCCCTCTCCCCAACCCCCCGTCTACATGCTGTAGACTCCCTAGCTCTTGGACTAGGTGGCCGCCTCGCTGAAACTTTGCCGTCGTGCTAAGCTTTTGTAGAATGCGTTCATTTCAGTGTTTGTTGATAATAATAGTGAATAATACTGTTCCATTATCCTTTTTTTTAACGATTTTTTTCATGATTACCGTCATAATAATATATGTAGTATCCTTTTCCGAATAAATCCTTTCTTAATTGTTAATGCTATTTCCATAAGTAATTGATCGTAACTAATTTTCTTTTCATAAAAAAATTCAGTTGTTACTTTCTTTTCATCCCTAATTTGATTGTTCATGCTTTTTTTCTTTTCAACTTATTTGTGTACTAATGCTGTTCTCGCCATTACTTTGATTGCTATTGTTGTTTTCAGCATTAATCTGATAGGCATAGAAATAGTTCAGGGTCTACCCGTCTCACTACAGTGGTCTAGAGGCAAGAAGGTCGCCTATCATGCCGAAGGTACCAAATTCAAATCCTGATCGGTGCAGGCATATTGGAATTTTGAGATTTTTCTCATATTTTTCCGTCCCTGATCGTAAGGTGGGTAGGATCGAGCACCTAGTCCTCTCGGATAAGGACGAAAAATTATAAGGGCCCGTGTGCACGTTGCGCACGTTAAAGATACCTTAGCACTTGGACATCGAAAAGAGCAGGCCGTACAAGGCCGCTGCCCGGGCATAATTCTAAAAAAAACAAATCCCTACCACAACAAGAAAAATAAAAACCAGAAAAAGTGAAGTGTAAATGCCAAGAGCAGCGAGACCTCCTTAAATAAAGACATAAGCACCTTGTGTAAACTGTTGAGATTTTGGAAAGTGAGACAGAAACGAATAAAATACAGAAAAGCAATATAATAGAAATACAAAATGAAATCTTAACTAAGATACCGATTAACGGACGTCTAATCCGCTGCGGCCTGGGGTCTGAGTCATTTGGGCAACATGTGGTATTAAGGGTTACAGATGGTCGGTGACAGTGGAATTAGCCCCAAAAAGTTTGGTAATCTGCCCATTGTAAATCGACTCCAACTTAGCTCAGCTGCTATATTATTAGTGAGTGATTTATGTTCTACATTCTACTGGTCACCCAGTACTACTGATCTGTTGCTCTCATTTGTCTTGCGAGGAGGGAGAAGAAGATGATGATGGATGAAGACCGAGGACTGAAGGAGGGAGATAACTAGGTGGAACTAAACACCAGATTGTGGCAATGTGTTTCACTGATGTTCCTGCATAAAACATAATGAAGTTTTCTAAGATCGCAAAGCTGTGGACTGTGGTCGTTCAGCATTCAAAAAATTGTCCACAACATTAAGAATTAAATAAAGTAAAATACCAACGCCCTTTTCATGTGCACTGGAGCGCCATTTCCGTGCACATGGAAACCCTCTATCTTTTTACTACTTGATGGATTTTTGACGTTCCCTTTGCCGTTGCCGCTTCCGTACACACGAAAACACAACTTTACACAGGCTCTATAATACTTGTTTTATGCTGTCAAGTACGCAGTACTGCAAAACAAACTAACGAATTCCAAACTTTTAAATTCTTTGTATTTTACTGTCTTGGCCTATCCTTTATAAGAGTTCGCCGATGCTCAAAGTTGCAATGCGTTTGAATCGATTCTGATAAATTCTGTCATTTAGAATTTCATAATTATCTCTGTGTGCGTATCAGTCTATGTCATAGAGTCTTAAATGCTCAGACATGCAATGGAAACGTTACAGATTTGAACTTCTGGACATAATTATAGTTAATCCGACTTTGCTCACAAAACAGTTCTTGACCTTAGCCACATTCAATCAACACGGCCATATGCTTCTCTGACACTTGATATAACTGTCAAAAAATGTTAGGTAGCTCTGATAATACTGACAAATTCAAATCTCCCATTGAATGGACAATTAACATACACATTATGGTTATCGAAAAATCTATTATTATCTCTATACCACGATGTAATTATTGTCAAACCTTAGATCAGAAACAGTTCCAAAAGATAAGACAAGCGAAAGCTATACGCCTAAGAGACGACCCCCTCCCCCCCCCAAAAAAAAACAAACAGTTCGAAATGCCTAATATTGCCACCAAATATGTGCACCGACACACGGGAATGAAAAACCTCAATTTTACGCCAGAGAATATTCTGCATATTGAAATGATATGGATTTATGTCCTGTCTTGACATGAGACAAGTAAAAAATGTCCATTCTCCATGATAATTCTATGCGTTACATGGGACACCCCTCTCTTTGCACAATGAGGCTGTAACCTATTCGCACTTTTAGAGTGAGTTAAGACTTTGACCTTATTATCCTGGAAGCATGTTTTGCCCTTCATTTTTATCACGTTTCTTTTTATTAGAGCCACTGAAATATTTCATTTGAAATGACACCCCACGAATGGAGGAAACAAGCAGATAGCAAAGAAAAAAAAAAGAGAGAAAAAGTTAACTATCGTTAACTATCGAAAGTTAACTTTACGATAACTTGCAACATTAAATTCTCATTGACTATTACTGACTTTGTAATAAAATCTCCGACCTCGCCCGACAAGCCTTTGCATCTCTCACGCAGGCCAATTTGGATACAACAACTATAAAATACTACAGACTGACTTGCATATCGCTCATGTACCCTAGTTCTTGGTACAGCCAATAAATGCCATATTGACAGGACTATGTATCGCCCATGTATCCTCATCTCGATTCCGGAACAGTAAATACCAGCGACAGGCATGTTTATCTATTGCATCGTACTTTAGACTCGATACAGCGACAGTAACTGCCACTGACAAGCCCGTGAATCGGCCACGTGCACCAAACTCAATAATAACATCAGACCATAAGTGACACTAATGATCTATTTGCTTGCGACATAATAGCATCATCATAAAACTGTAATTTGAAATAAACAAGGTGTGCACCCGTGTACAATAAGGAATATTTCTCAGCCCCGTCCAGTGTCTAATAATTTCTTTTAAAAAGATCACACTCGTTTGCTGGTGTATTAAATAGAGAATGAATAGAGAGCGAGTGTTACAAGACAGCATAAACTCATGTATCAAATGTTTTCGATGTCATCGTTGTTGTAGCAACACCACTAGAGCACATTACTGTACCCTGTGTATTAAATTAAAAAAATCAAATACAGTGTAAACTATCAGGTTAAGAAAAGACGCGTGGTAACCCTGACCGAACGCATTCATGCTAAATAGTCTCTACATCGGCACTGCCCGCTACATCCTGTTGGATCTTGGTGTGGACAATGGCTATTGTTTTAGTGTGAAGCAAAATTCAATAGCGGTGAGCCACCGATCTGACTTTTACATCACCTTTGGTCTGTTTCATCCCTAATACATAAAATTCTCAAAAATTCCAACAAGATCAACATTAGGTCTGTGTAAATCTATATGCAAATCGTAGGCCAGAAACGAAACAAAATCATTTATCCACGTGGGCACATTCAACATCAAAGGTACAACGTCAGCGACGACAATAATAAACCCAAATTACTAAAACAAAACACACAAACAAACCAATGAGACAAAATGTTTGATGATTACTCTCGGATCCTGAATTCAAGCTGTTTTATAGATGTGATCTTTGTTGACACCATCAGCAGTAACAGAGAGAAATCAGGCAACAGTTAGATAAGTCGCGCACTGGTCGATTATGATTGGCCAACTAGTTGGCCGGTGGCATCAGGACACTGAGGTTTTAGTGAGAATAAAAAAAAAACACACAAAAAACAGCTGACTATTGCCCGAGATCTCATCGAAATTCAATGTCGTGACGTCACAATCCAACTACATGTAGTTAGCCACTGATAATCGGCAAGTGCGCGCCGGACCTTAACATCAAACACATCAGATATATAAATTAAACGAATTTACCGTCAAGTTTAATTGAAACTCAATAAATACCACAAAACAATGAAGGGACAAAATACACCCATCCTTTCCTGTTTGTTCGTGGGATTGCTTTGACCTGTTATTGTTCTGTTGTGCAACCACGCTAAAGCCTGGTCCGGTCACGTGGCACTCCTCAAATGTTTTCTCGTGACTACAATTTTCAACAACAACTACAACAACAACAACATCAACAACAACAACAACATCAACAACAACAACAACAACAAGAACGGTGCCAGGCAGGAAAAACAGAATAATCACAATTTATCTGGAAATAAGATTAGAATCAGCGATCTGATTACAAGTCATATTATCATAGTTGAGAATAACCACCTCCACTCTAACCCAATTTGTTCTCGAATTGCTTTTCTAAACCGATTTTCAAAAACCTGATCCAAGTGCACCATGTCCCCAGAGCAACTGTTAAGAGCCAATATAAACTAATCTATGTTTTCCATGCCATTGTTGAATTTAACACCAATTCAAAACAAAAACATCTCACAGAAAGTGGTATACACAGGAACCCCTCCCACGGGCAACTATTACAGTGCAATGAACCACGGGAGAAATTAAGCCTTATAAAATGTACTTTCAAGAATATGAATTTTAGATCAGCCTTATTCAGCAACCATAAGAAATAGTTACACTGATGCCACTGTGCCACAACACAATCTCACTGGCGCCAGGAAACAGTTTCAAGAGATATTATAGTAATAAGATAGCTTAAGAGTCTTCTCAGACGTTTATTTGGATAAATTTGGAGATAACGAGAGAGGCGCATCAGTTGCATTTCAGGAGAATGTGATTATGTTCGTGTTCCATAGAATTCCCCCCTTCCATACACATACCTTCAAAGAACAAAATTTAAACTAATATCAAATGAAGAACAAGTGTTCAGATTTCTTCTTTCACCGTATATTTCCTAATGCATGGAATCTGCAGCGTTATTGGAATAACGCCATCTTGGTTTAATTGCTTCATTTTGTTTCTGCTATTGTCTTTTACTTTCTTTTTAACCTTTAATCTGCCATTCCAGACCATAATATCATCTGTATTTCAGTGTTGTTGTTCCAATAACAAATTTTGTCTCTCATAATCATCGTTTTGCAGCGATATAATTGATTTTCTAGAATTTAATAATATTTTACATATTGTCTGTCTATATCGATAAAAATATTATACCTGACACCCATAAAAGCGAATTTATATGTTCAGCAAAGCTTTCCTGGAAATAAATGTAATATTATTTTGCGCTAGACGAAATTGAAATGAATAAATAAACAAGTAAACATACAATTTAAATCCCACAGTATCAACAGTGAAAACATATTGCTTCCAAAGAGGAACATAGATTACAATGCCGGTAACATCTAACAGAATTATATCGAAGTGTATTGATTTTGTCATATTATTGTATGCAACATTCTGGGGATTTTAAAGCTTTGTCTTGAAAGTGGTTCTCTCACTCCTAATTTTATTATGTACAAGTGTCTTAAGGGTAGGGGCGAGGCTTTCTCATAATCAAATAATCAGTGATTACCCTTCGAATATTAATTCTAGAATTACTGTGCTTTCCAGATCGAGTCCAACTCCAAGTCCATTTAGTCCGTTCAGCATTCTATTCTACGTTGCTATTTTGGGTTTGTTGTTATAGTCTAACACCCCTCACCGAAAAGCATCCTTGTAGGGACTTACATTATATGAACTGGTCCAAAATCAGTGATTAACAAAGACGAAGAAGACTTGACTACACCCAGAAGCGAGCTTGGCATAGCCTGTTTTCTTCAAAGCGGCGCCGCAGAAAGCAAAATAGTGGGGGAAAAAAATAGGTTTATAATCAAGGTTTGACCCGATTTTACGTACTTATGCAGGGTTTTCACTATGCGGTCGTTTTCATCCCAATCGAAAGGTAAAGAGTAGAGTGAAAGAGTTTGTGTGGATCTTTTTCGTTTTTTTTGTTTGAGGTAATCTAAGAATAATTTACTCTACGCACAGCAAGAGCTATCAAAGAATAATAATTATTATAGTCTAGATCTAGATATAACTGTGATCAAAATCAGTCGAACGTATTAAGAACATCAATTCACTTGATAGGTCGCTCGAACCTAAACCGCAACGGCAGATAGCCACTTCTCCGAAATCGCTACACATTGTTGTGTTACAGAGATGCCATTTAAGCCCTTTCTACCATTTAATGTTAATGGGTCCTTTCCGAGAAACTTTATGAGATGGTAGAATAACAAAATCTCTGGCTATGAACATGACAATGAAAACGTGCTGTTCAAATTATATTTTTAAAAATGGGTGAAAAATATGCGTTTATAAGTCTGTTAGTATGAATGAATAGTTTTTGAGATTAGTTTGGCTTGTAAATTGCTGCATTCCTGTCCTGTGGACAAGAATAGTCCGCCCTTCAGATTTCTGCAGTGCCTAGCACCCGTTTCATTGTTTTAGACGCTGCATTTATAATTATAATTATGTAAATATGATGTAGCGATACATCCTATTATGAGGATCTTACTAGCTTAAATTCTGATTACCCTCTGGAGAGGACCACGCTTCGCCCCTGCTTAAGGGTGTATTTTTCATGGGCATTTTTGTGCAGGTTTCGATTTTGAAGCGTATATTGAACACAACTCTGATTTTACACAACTCTTCAAACTTTCAATCCTCACTTTCTCGAAAAGGCAAAAATTCACATACAACTATACAGAAACTACCCAACGATATATTTTCTCCACCTCGTTTTCGATTTCTCAGGATTTCTCTGCAGACACTACAAAAACAAACAGCTTAAAAACGCATCCGCCTCTTGCAAAATCCAATAACTTTGAGTCTCACAGGGTGACTGCCCGATACACAGCTGAAAAAACAACAACCAAAAACAACAACTACCCAAGAATGCGCACTTGGTCTTTATAGAGCAAGGTAGAGAGAACCAGTGCAACAAAACATGTTTGTCTTCAGGGCTGAAATCTTATCAAGCAGAGAAACAGTTAGGTGGGTCTTGATGGGCTTAATGCATAGATAAACGATTTTTCAAGCAAAACAGATGGTGTCAAGAAAAGTCTAGCGCTAGGACAGACAGGCAACTGGAGGGAATGTAGATTGATAATGCCGGGGATCGTCTTGGTTTCTAGCTATATCTGTAGACTACAAAGGCCTATAAAGATTTCAATTTTCTCGGTGCACTGGGGCCACCTCCCTGTGTTGTGCAAGATTGGAGGTCTGTGTGTTTTTATGGGGCTCACCCCCAGAGTCAAAACAATGAGTACTCACAGAGTGCAGATGAGCATAAAATTTTATTCTGCAGTGGTTAGTCTACAGAAGAGGCTAAAAATGAGTTGGGCGCGACGTAGATAGGCATTCAGTGCACAGTGTCTAGTTCCTAATGTATTTTGCAGCATGCTGTTGAACTTCCATTGGAAAGGATGAATAGATCTAGACCATTCCATCCCCATTTCGCTTGTTTATCCAATACCAGAGCTATCTTATTAATGCGTAAATAGAAGCACGATATGAAACAAGTAGATAGATAGATGGATAGACAGACAGACAGAAGGAAAGATAGATAGATAGATAGATAGATAGATAGATAGATAGATAGATAGATAGATAGATAGATAGATAGATAGATAGATAGATAGATAGATAGATATAGATAGATAGATAGATAGATAGATATAGATAGATAGATAGATAGATAGATAGATAGATAGATAGACAGACAGACAGATAGATAGATAGATAGATAGATAGATAAATAGATAGATAGATATATAGATAGATAGATAGATAGATAGATAGATAGATAGATAGATAGGTAAATTGATAGATCACAAACGAACAGCTTTCCCAATACAACTTTTGTCCTGCTTCCAACAATGTGGGAAACAGTTCCTGCCAAATCCGAAAATTTCAAGAACTCCACCAGGCCCAGACTGCATGACCAGAGCTAGTTATGCGCTACTGAACCTGAGCAGCCATGTAACCCTGATGATACCCTTAGCCTATATCATTAAGTGATACCCCACTCCCTATCAATCCAATTCAGTCCAGTATTGAAATTTAAGGGAAAAACAACAACAAAACAACAACAACAGAGCTAAATTTGCAATTATTTTCGATGAGCCAGTTACTATATGGTCGCATAATAATGTCTTGTATTTGCCATTTTGTTGTATGTGCATGTTTGCCTTTTCGAGAAAATGAGGATTGAAATTTGGTCGACACAACGGGTAAAACGCATAAACCATTACGTCACAAACACATATCTGGAAAAGTTTTAAACCGATTGGAATGGCACTTATACCGAAATTAGGAGTGAGAGAACCACTTCCAGGTCAAAACCACAAACTCGACAAAATATCGCATACAACATATGGCAAATACCTCTCGATATATTCATTAACGTTCAGGCACTGTGCTCGTGATCAGTAATCTTCAATTTTGGTGCAGGGACACTCAGAATAATATCTTCAGCTAATCCATAATTCTCCCTGTATCAGCCGTTCGCCTATCTCTTGTTATGCTCCAGTTGGACGCATGTCCAACCCCACTATCTCTCTACACAAAGTTCATGTTCTCTTAACTCACCCTCGATCTCATATAATCTCATTTCCGTTTCCAACAAAGTTCCACAGCAGGGACTTTAATGTTGTTGGTTTTTTTCCTTGGCGGGACCCATTACAAAAATCTGATCATCATCGGAAACCCTCTTCTCCCGAAATCCTTTATCTTCCCTCCCCTAACACTGTGGGTTTCTCACGCACAGAAACTTAGAGAGAAAAACACATTTAGTTAAACATACACACAGAGAAAGAGAGAGAGAGAGAGAGAGAGAGAGAGAGTGAGAGAGGGAGAGAGAGAAACAGACAGGGAAAGACACACACACACAGATAGAGAGACACAGAGAGAAAGAAAGAAAGGAAAGAGAGAACGAGACAGATAGGGAGACAAACATCACTGAGCACAGACAGAGGGAAAGAGAGGGAGAGAGAGAGAGAGAGAGAGAGAACCATAACTGAGCACAGAAAGAGAGAGAGAGCAGTAGGGAGATGAGAGCGACAGTCAGAGGGAGAGACAGAGTTACAGAGAGAGAGAGAGACAGACAGACAGACAGACAGAGAGAGAGAGAGAGAGGGAGAGAGAGAGACAGAGATAGAGAGAGAGAGAGAGAGAGAGAGAGAGAGAGACAGACAGACAGAGAAGAGAGAGAGAGAGTTGTTTCAATGTTCTACAGACGTTATCGACAGTGTGAAGAAATCAAATCCAGCTTTTCTTGTAAAAGACCAGTTTATCGTGAGACCATTGCCCTCCACAGTGACTACGCCCACGACAATAAACTGACATTTCTTTGTTCTGATCAGTACTTCTTCTTTGCTTACACTGAAATCTGACAACATTGCATCATTGTGTTTAGATATCATGATCTATCTAAATTCGAATAACAGAGTTCACAAATTGGATTATACGCAGTCGACTATAGAATTGAATTGAACTCATACAATAATATTGATACTGAAGAGTCATGCTAAATAATTATCTTTCTTCTTTCTTTTCTTCTTTCTTTTCGTCTCTCTTTCTTCTTTCTTTCCGTCTTCCTTCCTTTCTTTTTTCTCTTTTTCTGTCTGTCTTTCTTTTCCTTTCTTGCTCTTTCTTCTTCTTCGTTCTTTCTTTCTCTTTTTTCATTCTTTTTTCTGCCTTTTTTTCTTTCCTTCTTTCTTTCTTTTTCTTTCTTTCTTTCTTTCTCTTTCTTCCTTTCTTTCTTTCTTTTTTTCTTTCTTTTTCTTTCTTTCTTTCTTTCTTTCTTTTTTTTTCATTCTTTTTTCTTTCTTTCTTTCTTTCTTTCTTTCTTTCTTTCTTTCTTTCTTTCTTTCTTCCTTTTTCTTTCTTCCTTTTTCTTTCTTTCCTTTTCTTTCTTTCTTTCTTCCTTTTTCTTTCTTTCTTTCTTTCCTTTTCTTTCTTTCTTTCTTTTTCTTTCTTTCTTTTTCTTTCTTTCTTTCTTTCTTTTTCTTTCTTTCTTTCTTTCTTTCTTTTTCTTTCATTCTTTTCTCTGCCTTTCTTTCTTTCTTTCTTTTTCTTTCTCTGATTCTTTCTCTCTTTCCGTTCGTCTGCTTCTCTCTTTCTATCTTCCTTTATTTAATAATTTACTTTCTTTTTGTCTTTTGCAGAGCCATTCATTGCAAAGCATGATAGACGTAACTGCAAACCAGATTAGACTGGGACATTCCCCTCAGCCATTAAAGTAATGTACCATGAGACAGAAAGTTCAGCCAACACAATTGAAGAAGATTCAGTAAAGGTGAGTGACACTACCTGCACCGTGCACTCTCAGACAGCGAGAGGAAAAACATCACTGCAGCAGGAGACAGTACAAGCTGCAACAAAACCAGCAGCGATAAATGAAGAAATAAATTCTTACTATCATAAAAAGGCGCTGTGCAGGTTTTGTCGAAGTTACTTGGCGCTACATGATCTTGTTTGCATTCATCAAATCTTTGTCAAGCAGATTTTTCTTTCGTCCTTTCTTTCTTTCCAGTTGGACACATGCAGATCTATCATCTGTCTACACAATTTTCAGGCTCTTTCTTTCTTTCTTTCTTTCTATCTTAATTTCCTTTCTATCTTTCTTTCTTTCTATCTTAATTTCCTTTCTATCTTTCTTTCTTTCGATTTTTGTTGTTTCTTTCTCTTTTCCTTTATTTCACAGTTTCCTTTCCATTTTCCTTTAGTTCTTTCTTTCTTTCCAGTTGGAACATGCTGATTCTGCTATCTCTCTACATAAATTTCATGTATTTTCTGTCTTTAATTTGATCATTCCTTTTGCCTTCTTTCCCTCTTTTCTCCTCAACTTCTCTTCCTTTCTTCGTTCCTTCCTTCTTTCTTCTTTCTTTGTGTCTTTCTTACTTTCTATCTTTGTCAGCTATGAAAGTAATTACCATCTGTATCTATGAACCATCTTGCATATTTCGACCCCAAGACCCCTGACCTATTTGTCGAGCCTGTCCGTTCTTATATATATATAAAGAAAAAGAAAGTAGAAAGCCTATCAGCGTTAGTCAATGTTGTAGCAGAATGCCAAGACCTATCGGTAGTGCTGTCAGCGTCTGGCATAAATAATGCTACTTGTTTATTGCATTCCTGACAGAGGAATTCAGGGGTAAGAGACAGATTATCATGATTATTGTATGACTTCCCGGATCATCTTTTGTCGAACAGATAAAAGGAACCAATTCCTCGATGGATGTCTTGACATATCCGTATTGTCGACTGATTTTGAATATGATATACTTAATAGCATTTTGTTCATTCGATAGCACTAACGAGCATCTTTTATATCACAATAAAAATACAAGAAAACTGTCACAAATCCCAGACTGGGAGATGTAATAGTTTATGACAGGACGACAATCACGAACAAACAAGTTTAACACTTAACAAAACAACCCATCAGACTCACACATTTATTAAACATAATTATACATATAATAGCGCAATTACATACATTATATTATTGAAATGAACTGCCGTACAACGGCCTTATTCTCACACACACTCTCCCTCGGATCCACAATCCGGTAGTTACTCCTAAAGGCACTTCGGCCTCAGCCTCTCCCCTCAGGGTCTTAATAGTACATTAATGATTCACTGGCACCGCAGTCTCTCAACATCACCTTCCTATTGCCATACAACTTATCAGTTCACTCGCCCATCATCATGGCAATAATATAGTATCTCATTCACTCTCATATCTACGTCCCTGTCCGTGGCCTGACTGCCACGACTTTATGTGCTTCTACTGTCCTGCACTGACAGCCTCACTTCTGGCCTATGTGTGGCCTCCGGCCCTATGCTGGCCTATCCCCTGTGCTCATCGAGGTGGCTCTGCGGCCCGTCCTCGACACCTACAAGAATAACATTACATTGGTATAATACCCTACCATTTCTATTCGCTCCACCTCTCCTTACAATCCATGAAGCGTACACACACTAGTTCACCTTTCACTCACCACACATCTTACGGTAACACACCTCCATCGGAGTACACACTACTCACTCGCGCTACAAATCCATGAACTCACTTTCATCTATCGCTCATGGCGCACATTGCTATATCCAATATCAAGGACTTCCACATTCCTCACATATACTTATTCACATCATGGTAATAGACGAATATATAATATAATACATCAATCATAATAATCAATCAACGTTCTACATACCAGTCATTACTGGAAAGACTCTTCCACTAGTCTTCTCGACTGCTCCCTTTATGTCCGCCCGATGGGCTCTTATTCACAGGTCCGCTCCGTAGGACCTTCTAACTTGCAGTGATAGTAATACCGCGCTTTCGCCTCATTCAGACCCCCCCCCCCCCACTACTCACAACAGCACGCTTAACTTGCTGTCTACTGTGAGCCCTTCTTACTCTACACCCGCTCTGTAGCAATCCCCTTAATTGCACTCACTCCACTCGTGACAAAAACCTTATAGAAATGTTTTGAATGGACTTGAAAAATGTTGACTGGATCTTTCTGAAATTTGGCACTTGAAAGTGACATATCGAGACCTTGATTCTTGCTTGTTCTATCTCCATTTTCCGAAAAACCGGAGATTTTTAGTACATGGAAGAGGTATAACAAATGCACGCTTTGATACCTGTTTGAAAGGCGTTATGGCACTTATCAGGCTGTTTTACACGTTCGATTTATTCTAAAGGCCGCCATACACTTTTCAGATCGGACTTAAGATCCGGACTTGAGTCCCGATATTAGGATAGATCTCAATGTGTATGGCGAAATCTCATTGAGATTTATCTCAAACGGATGGACTGATCGAGGACTGACGGATATCAAGCAGTGCTTGATATTTTCGCTTCAGTCTGCAGATCAGCCCAGTGGGGGCTCAAAATTGTGGGGTGTCAAGCTCAAAATACTGGTATTTTGACTTCAGAATCGTGTTCGTCGTTGAATTTTACTGCGAAATGATACCAAATACTTTATGTTTACCCAAAACCTCTCTCAGTCTCTCTCCCCCCCCTCCCCCCCTCGTTGCGTTGTTATTGTTTTTTGTGCCCCACACCCAGAGCTTTGTGCTGTGTCCTCGCAGGGCCGCTCCCTTGTTTTGCTCTGCATGTTTCTGGGATTATTCTTCCCAAAGCCTGTGGGATAATGCATGTAGAGAACTGAAGGTCTTCATAACTTCTTCCTGTGGCGAGGTATCGCAACATCGTCCTCAGTCGTTCGTGTGGTCTTATTGCGTGTCTCATAGAAGTACCTTGCTTCACAATAAGTGGACTCACAATTTGAAGCAGTTGATGATAAATCTCGGCGTCCATACGCAGATAATTGTAAAAATCCGCTGGATGCAGCCTTAATTCTAACAGATTCGTGTGAGTGTGTTTTTTTTCGGTTTGCTCTGCCCATTCTCTCCTTCTTCGATGTTTTTTTTTTTTCTTTTTCACCACAAGACAAACAGCAATGGCAGCAAGCACAACTTCACGTTTCGAAGGCATTTCGGCAACTGACCCCGATCTTATGTCCTGATCTCAATAGTGTGTGGGCACGTCCATCTCAACCCGATCTCTGCATGCCAGGACTTAAGACCGGATCTTAAGTCCGATCTCAAAAGTGTATGGCGGCCTTAACTCTGTATCATAATACTAAAGCCGCAAACGTTTAACCTCGAATATCTCAACTGAGCTAAAAGTGGAGCTGGAACAAAGGCGGAACAACAACTGAGGTCGTCATATGGTTGTCGAGCATACAGGCTATATTACAGATTACTGACAGAAGAGTAATCAGCAAAATGGGCAAATAATTATACCCATAGTTGGCAAGAGGGGCTAAGCGACTTTCTTGAAAAAGTACAAGATGGCGTAAAACTTTCAAGATTTAAAACAGAGATTCCAGTACACCAAATGGATACAATTTTCTCAGGTCCAATTGTGTGTGTGTTTAGTAAAGGCGTACTACACAGAAATGGCACTGTTCACTGGTTGGGAAACAATGGCGTATCATATCATTTTCATCTTTGAAGTTCATTGCTTGCTCATGGGTTCAACTTACATCATTATAAATTATTATGCATAGCCAGACTGAACACCAGCGCCAGATTCATTAGGCTCTCATGTGGAACATTGCTCCACTCTCAACTATTTCTGAAGGTCTTATAAAATAGTAGCCACATACTTTACTAGTCATTTAACTGTGAGGATGCTCGGGGAGCGTCACTGTTATTTTGTCTGGTTTAGAGATGAAAAAGGAAATTAAACCTGGTCCTACCATTCCTACTCAGTCTTATCAGCTATTGTGAAAAACAATAGATAACAACGTGGAGAGAGAATTTACAGAAATAATTCATAGGAACTATAACATATTCTAATGAAACAGAAGATACAGTTTGACCCTGTGCTAATAAGAACCCTGCATACTTGCCTCCGTGAGACAAATTCATTGTTAAAAGATTAAATTGCTTAAAATAATCAAGGCTATCCAGTGGAACGGATTCTTTATAAGAAATATTTTGACTCTTGAACCTTCTCTCCATGGTTCCACCACTGTATGTAGGAATACAGAGTACGCAAAAATAGGAAACCACGAGCTGATAATGCTGCGCCTTTA
>OZ007574.1:25855945-26005945 GCA_963931925.1 Onchidella celtica | reverse complement strand
ACAGAATGAGGCTTACACTTGTGTCATCACATCCCCAATTCATTTATAAATATAACTGTAATATGGCCTAAAAAAGCAAACCACATTTTCCCCCAGGTATCCTGACCTCGGTGTACTCAGAGTTATACAGGTGCGATCATTTAATGCCATTAGAGCACTGGCCGGTAACCGGCACTCGTATTCCATAGGGAAGGTCAACATTCATGCGTGAAGTGATGTGCTCGGGTGCGTTCCCCGGAAACTGTTACAGTACACCCGTATTAGAGCCATAGCCGATTGAATAGTGTCTGTCTTGCATCCGTTTTGACTGAGACTTGAGCTTCCTTTGAATCAATTAGCGAGACATACTTGTTTCTACCCTCACTGGTGCCGGAAGTCCTGTGTAACTCCACTGTCCACATCTAGTATAATAAAAACAACTTTACTCGTACCAGCCTATACAAACTTTAATCAATCCTGCAGACTTTATTTGACAACGCATGTTGCTGAAATTTTGCACAAAAAAACAAAAACAAACCCAATTTGGACTAATCGCTTTTGCCGTATTTATTTTTTTGGTTAGATTTGGAGACTTGAAATAGTGGGGAAGTATTTTTGGGGAGTTTGCATTGGGTCGCTAATTTCTCCCGCAACCCATTTTTTTCCATGAACACATGACGTAATCAATAATCTTTCGGTATGTTCACTATCAAACACACTGACCCGTGAGCAAATTATAACCATTTCATGAGGATCTAATTCACTAAGATTGGTAATGTAGCACTACGGCAGTGACCATCCTCTGGGCTGTCAGTCTAATGTTTATTGTGTATTGTTAATGTTTTTATTGGACTGAGACATACCACCCACCCCACTGCCAGCAAGCCAAAAAATCCTTATGGAACACTGAGTAGCTTGTAATAAGAGAGGAACGTGGCACGACCTGACACACATTTGTAGATGATTGAATTTATTTTCTTTAGTCCCGTGTGTTTTCACAAGCAGAGCTTCCCTGATCAAAGAGAAATTCGTCGGTACGATTTTTAGAAGTCGCTCTGTTGCTAAGTGTAGGTCTACATAATATAGCAAAAAAACAAACAAACAAAAAACACACATATACACAAAAAAAAAATGTGATAACATCAGGAGAAAAGTAGGTTGAGAAAACATGGAAGACATTAGGAAAAGATTGGAGAGCTCAAAACATAAAAATGGCTTATCAGTGTCAACAAAAACCAACCAAACTTAATGTTTCCTTACTTACCTTGAAATTGTGGAAAAGAGTACCTGTAAGCCCAGTGGACGTTAAAATGTCATTCAGATTCGTCACATTCCTTTATACTAGAGACATGTTTTCAACAATTTGATTGTATCTGACGTCATTACAGTGCCTTAAACAAGAAGATGAAGAAGAAGAGGGTGAAGAAGAAAACAACAACAACAACAACAGTAACAAAACGGAGTAAAAAAAAAAATTGATAACAAAATTAATCTGCAAAAAGTATAAGTAATTATATATAATTTTTGTTATGTTCCATCCCAGCCCCCAACATCTCATTTCACTTGTGCTCTGTGATTCACCCATGCATTTCAGTTTAATCTGAAAACAGAACAGCAAAATTGCCCAGAATTGTCGATATCAACTGAGGTTAACTATACCGATGACAGTCATAACTATCTTGTATAATGATCAAATTAAGCAACACTAAACTCAAGATCTGTTCATGGTGAAGTCACATGGTACAATCAACTACTATATCCACTTGGCCTGGAGCTCCGTGTACTCATGTCATATAAACTAAGTCTATCAGTTTGCTGGAGCGAGCTCACCCATATTAGTTTACCCCTGATCTCCAACAGTACAGACATCTCCAGGCAATTTTTACTATGATTTTTCAAATGTCTAAAATGGAATCAGATGATGTTCCGTAATGGATGGCATTTGAATTTCTAAAAAAAAAAAATAAATCGATTTGGTCTTTGAGACTTGGGAACTATTTGTTTCCAGCTATATTAGGCCTGAAACACATTTAACATTGACCTTTTGAGAATTCAGAAAGAAGAAATTAATGTAAAGCTGGCAATTTTCTAAAGTTAGTTGATTTTTATTAAGAGGGACTCCAGGATTAGCACCAGCATTAGAACGAATGAGACACCACAGAAATCTACAAAAGCATGGTAAGGAAGAGAATTACATTATGT
This sequence comes from Onchidella celtica, assembly GCA_963931925.1. Taxonomy (NCBI): domain Eukaryota; kingdom Metazoa; phylum Mollusca; class Gastropoda; order Systellommatophora; family Onchidiidae; genus Onchidella; species Onchidella celtica. The sequence continues at coordinate 26,003,764 of OZ007574.1, read as the reverse complement.
GATCGGATCTGATAATACCCGGCTAAATATGAAATAAACATCTCTTTAAAAATTCAAAATGAAATATTTCTAATTCGATGTCAAGCAAAATATTTCATTGAATGCACAAAAATGGTTAATCTTTCATATTATAAGCAAATCTCCAGTTCATAGAAAATGACTTTTTCCGCTTTGGAGGGGTTTTCTTAGGAATCTGAACGTGAGCCGAATTTCGTCAGATCCACTTATATAATGATAAACGATTACATCTCTGTAAACTCTATTAAAATTTAGCATACAATTTAAGGATAAATCCGGATTGTGTGGTACAGATAACGTGTGCATACTTTTGTCACAAAATTTGTTTGTTTAAGAACAACAGAATCATTCACATTCCTTGGAATAATGCATCAGTCATAGCACAGCTCCTGACAAATTTAAGAAAATGAGGTGCAGAAGGAAAAGAAACATGAAAGAGACCACACGTTTTTCCCTAACTCGGAAATAAAAGGAAATTCAGCATATTGTTGGAGATGTGTTGTTTACTGATCAGTTTTCTTTCATCGAATTCTGGCACAATGCTTTAAGCTTAATTGGTTTAATTTGATAACAAATAGTTGAACGTTGAGAGAAACAGAACAGGTGTTCCTGCCCGACATGTTTACGGTGTGACTGATAACTATAGACTCGTCTGTCACAGTTATACCTGCAAGGTAACCGGCCCATTGTTGATATTGAAAATTTTAATGAGAAACATTTTATATAAAACAAGTTAAACCGCCATACATCATCCACTTATCCACCACCTCAGACATCTCAGCATGTGTCGCTTGATAAATGTTGAAATAGCCAACATTTATAATATTGTCGTTGTTTGACAGTCTGTTATAAACAAGAACAACAACAACAATAAACAATCACTCTTATAAATATGCCAAACTGAATTTAAAAAAATTATGGACTGGAAGGAAAAGCTTTGGATACCTACCACTGCATGTACAGCTTGATAAGTATTGAAAAGGCCAACATGTATAATATTGTCTTTAACGGCCTGTTAAAAGAACAACACCAACGAAGTGAATATGGCAAAAATTAGGAAAAATATACACTGAAAGGAAAGGCAGTTCATGTTCTGTTTCACTGTCAAAGATGCAGCGATCTCAGATACACCAAGTTTAACTCCCAGCGTAATCTAACTTGTTTCTGCGCAAGACGCAACCTTTTTTGTTCCAACTTCACTTTTCCGCACAGCTGAGCCGTTAAACATTTGCTACTTTAGCATGATGACAAGGAGTTAGAATAAATCGAATTTGTGATACAGCTTGATAAGTGCCACAACGCATTTTACACAAGCATCAAAGAGTACATTCGTTATACCTGAAAGATCTCCAGTTTTTTTTCAGAATTAACAAGAACTAAGGTCGCGATGAATAATGAATTCTGCACTCATTATTCATCTCAGACGAAGCAAAACATCCCAACTACCCTATATCGCTATGGATCCAATCTAAAACGTACCTCGAAGTTCTTAATTCGTAAGGCCAATCACGAGTATCCGTAACATTAAGGTTGTCATTTTTCTGTGTTTGCAAGGGAACGCAGCAGACAGGCTGTCATATTGTCTGCATACCAATGGCTATCGTAACAACCGAGTCTCAGATCCTGGATACATTGACAAAACTTGATGGAAAGAAAACAACCTCATCACCCTCATTTTGGCTTTTGCCCAGAACAAACAGTTTTTGTCCACTTCAGATTTGTTGATCCCATTGCGTTCTTGATAAGATTTCTCTCTGGCTCTCTTCTTTATATTAAAGGGTCTGCAGGAGAGACAAATCAGTTATACAATATGACAGGCGTAACATCACCATCCGACGTAAGAATCACACAGAATCATCGGAACCAATTATTATCAGCTAGCACACTCGGTCCAAGCTTCCTTGTGGCGAAAGAATTCGTTTTTACTTTCGAAACGTCAGTATTTTTTTTTCTGTAAAGGCCTGTTCAAACTGAGCTATTTCATGTATTTTGGCCCAGAGGCAGAATATTTCAATTTGTCTCATGAAATAATAATGCTCCTAAGCTTAAGAAACATTCATGAACATCCATGATTTATTTTTGCTCTTTTTCCATTGACGATATGAAGTGTTGCACTTCCTTCTTTCAATTTACTCCAGTTCGAAGGTCCATATTTTCTCCTATTGAATATTGGTCTCCTGCGCTGTTGCTTCGACCGGCTGTTCACAAGCCCGGGTGGCCATTATTTCAGCAGAGATTGATGTTTACACTATTTTTTCCCTCTTACTGGAAGATGTCGCTATTTGAACAGGTCATTCACCTCTTGTTTTACCTTGAAGACACTCTTGTCTGTTTGGATCATTATTTATTCTGGCTGTTAAGTAATCATTATTTTTGTTTACATATTTACGGTCAGTCGAACATTTCCATTTTAATAGTTTGGGTGATGTCGCGATGTGGGTTACATGGGGATATTTCGACTGACACTCTTTCGAGGTCCGCTCCCACAATCGACGAACACACAAAAATAAATACTTGCACTCTAGAAACTAAATAAATCAATTGCTTTCAATTTTAGCAGAACTGTAGAGCAGTTTAATTACAGGAATTAATGTAACAAATATAATTATAAATATATATATCAATTCAAAGGCAACTGAATCTAACTAATGGAACTACAGCTTTTATAAAGACTAACGAATTCAATCTAACTACTTGCAGGTCATATGAGTTATATGGCAAATAGAATCCGCGCACGTGGCGACAGATTTAACAGTTTAAATTCTATTAATTCAATGAGACATGTTATGATGTGGACATTTCCTCTAGACACGCCATGGAGAATGCTTGTACAACCATGCGTTGTCTGGCGGTAGCTCTGAAACTGTCTTCAAAAGTAAGTAGAACGGTTCACTTTCATCATTACAAATTAGTATAGACTCTCACCATGCGGCCCTCACTGGGAGTGAGAGCGCTGGATGTAAACGCTGTGGGTTTATATCAAACCAAGTAGCTTAGGCTCTGGAGCTTTAAATCAGGCCCCTCACAATGGACTGCTCAACTGCGTCTCCATGTCCCTCATCTGGCTGAGGACTATCGCCGTCCACCTCGTAAATGGATTTTCTACATGTGGCCCAGAACTAAGTTCTGTATGGCCTTAAATACTGGACTGCATCTGCAGCTTACCGTCTAATTCCTGGATTGTGATTGGTGCAACCACTTCTAGCTCAGCTGCCGAACTGAGTTATTTTAAGTAACAGCCCTACGCAACGACCTTGGGTCGACATCAAAGGTCGAATTACTTCAATACAATATAATATAAATTTTATAGCAATAAATTCTTAACATGTTCAAAACCCCGAGCTTTTACTCTGGATCACGGTTTTTCTGTACGTCAACAGACGTCTCAATAACATTTAATTCCTACTCACCCCTTCCCTCTTTACTACCCCTAGTTCAAAACACGAGATACAACAAGTGCTCAGTCATGCACACCTACGCTGTCCCTCTATCCTTCCCCACCTTCTGTCTATCTATCAGGGAAAAAACTGTTCAAAACACATTGTTTACGAGACCAGCTCAAGGCCAAGTTATGCTGGCTCGTACAATAATTACGTTTCTAAAAATTACTTACTGCTCTCGCAAAAATTTACTCTTATGAATTAAATCTGGTCTTGACACATCCCCCACCCCAGTGAAAACTTAGGGTTTGAACGACACAATGTGTACTAAAGTCATTAAGTCAGAATACATTTGGAAGCCATATGGAAAAACTATAGCGTTAACTGAAAGTCATGAAAAAAATTGTTGAGAACGTGCATTCTGAAGGACATATGCGACGTTCTATAATATATGTGGTAATTGTGTATAGTGTAATATATGTAATGTAACAATATCGTTACAATTAAAGTGATAACCTATTTCACAAAGACATACTGTAAAGACTTAAAATATTGAGCATCTAGCTCATAGCTTCACTGAGCGTAATTATGACATATATAACATGTACAAACAATGGTTAATCTAACGTAATGGTATCCTGGCAGCAGTAGGTCTGGTCCCTTGGTTTGCCATTTCCTCATCTCATTGACCCGCAGACAAAGGCATCAAGGTTGTCTGGAACTCAGGTCTTGGTCAGAATGGACGCTAGTGGATAAAGGAATCACATAAATTTTGAGAAAGTATGCCCATAACTTGTAGGACAAATAATGTGAAACCATCCACGGTCTCCGAATAAGGTGAAAAATGCTCAACCTCAATGTTTACAGACTATATAATGATACTAAATTAACCGGGACAACACATCGGCTTGTATATTATCATTCCCAGGTATAGCTCTAATGGTAAATTTGTATTCCTGGAGCGCAAGGCTCCATCGGGTAAGTCGCGCATTTCTCGCTCTGTTCGACTTGAGGAATAGTAATGGACGATGATCCGTTTCAATTATAAATTCGGACATTAATAAGTATCGAGAAAATGCATCGACCGCGTAAACAATCGCGAGACACTCACGTTCGATAATCGCATATCGAGTCTCTCTATCAAGTAGCTTCCGGCTTGCGTAAAAGCACGGACGTAAGGAACCTTCATGCTCTTGGAGCAACACGGCGCCGATACCTTTATCCGACGCATCTGTACGGACGACGAAGGTCTGGCGAATATCTGGTAAAACAAGCAGGGGGAAAGTAGAAAATAAATTCTGAATAGTCTGAAGGGCATCAGCGCACTGAGGCGTCCAGACGACTTTATTTGGAAAATTCTTCCTCGTTAGATCAGATAACGGGGCTGAAAGGGAAGAAAAGTTTGGTATGAACTTCCTGTAGTAATTCAAAAGTCCCAACAAGCTACGGACTTGTTTTTTAGTTTTAGGGGGTTGAAGTTTCAAAATAGTGGATATTTTGCGATTGTCTGGAGTCTGAACCCCGCGGGTTATGGTATGACCCAAGAAGTTTATGTGGGAATAGCCCAAGAAGACCTTACTGGGCCTCGCGGTAAGGCCAGCTCGGCGAAGAGTGGCAAAGACTTCACGAAGGGCCATCAAGTGGCCAGCCCAATCGGTCTGAAAAATACATATATCATCGAAGTAGGATAACACGCAGCGCAGTTCATTTAATAAGATGTTCATCATGCGCGCGAAAGTTGCTGGTGCAGTAACCAGTCCAAAAGGCATATATTTCCATTGCATTAAACCCAAAGGGGTTTGAAAGGCTGTATACTGTTTACTATCCTCTTCGAGAGGAATCTGCCAATATCCTTTGGATAAGTCTATTTTAGAGAAGATAGTGGCGTTAGATAACCGCGCGAAAAGGTCCTCCTGATTGGGAATGGGTTCCGCATCATAGATGGTAATAGCATTGAGCTTTCTATAGTCAATGCAGAAGCGCACGGTATCGTCTTTCTTCTTGACTAACACAATGGGCGAGCAATAAGGGCTTGTAGACCGCTCTATTACGCCTAATTGTAACATTGCACGTACCTCGGTGATTATTGTTTCGTGAGCGTGCAGCGGGTACGGGTACGGTTTTACAAAAACAGGCACGTCTGTCTGGAGACGGATTACATGTTGGACTAAAAACGTACAACCGGGCAGGTCAGTGAACACTGTCGCAAATTCTTGGAGCAGGTCCGTAAGGTCCTGTTTTTGAGACGGCGTAAGCTCATCACTGATATTAATATCACTGATGCTCTCGGAGGCTTGTAATATGGGCAAGGATCTGTCGATACTTAACGGGTCCTCGTCGTCGACAGTAACTAAAGCCGCGTTGGCCCTTGCGATGACATGAACGGAGTCGCCTCGACGACGATCATCGCTAGGCAGGTACTTTTTGAGCATATTAATATGGAATACTTTTTGCTGCCCGCGGATGTCTATCAAGTAATTGACTCTGGAGAGTCTCTTTTGGACTCTATATGGTCCCTTCCACGTTAGAAGGAGTTTATTTTGCGTTTGAGGCAAAAGTACAAGTGTCAGATCTCCGACGGTTAAGGCGCGCATTTGGGCGCCCTGATCGCGATAAAATTTTGAAGAACTCGCTCTAGCGCATGCAAATTGCAGAGCGGTTTTGCATGCATTAATAATTCGTTGTCGGAGATCGACAACATATTGATACGCGGAGCGCGTATCATAATCATCGGTTTCCGAACCGGTGAACAATTGACTAAGAATGGCCATCGGGCCACGTGGTTTACGTCCGTATAATAGTTCAAATGGGGAGAAACCCGTGGACGCGTGCGGGAGTTCCCTATAGGCGAAAAGAATAGCGGGGAGCTGACGGTCCCAGTCTCCTGGTCTATCGGCAGATACGCGGGCTAACATTGCCTTCATGCTCGCGTTCCACCGCTCGCAACAACCGTTTGATTGCGGATGATAGGGGGACGTTAATTTCTGCCTAATGCCCGCTAACTCCAGCACCTTTTTGTATAGTTCAGAGGTGAATTGTGGACCTCTGTCGGAAAGAATCTCGCCGGGAAATCCGACTCGCGAGAAAATAGTCATAAGCGCTTCAGCGATATGGTCAGCCGTAATGTCTTTCAAGGGAATAGCCTCAGGCCAGCGCGTCGCGTAGTCGATGACCGAAAGAATAAAACGGTGGCCCCTATCTGATTTAGTAAGAGGGCCCACCAAGTCAATCGCGACCCGCTGAAATGGGATTGAGACTGGAGGCATTTCCTGTAGGGGCGCGCGCGATGCCTTACCTTTGGGTGTACGTTTTTGACACACATCGCAGCGCGCCACAAAACGGTTGACGTCCGCGTATACTCCAGGCCAAAAAAAATGTGCCAATATTCGTGACTTGGTTCTGGCTGAACCTTGGTGGCCTGAAAAGGAAGTGTCGTGCGCGAGACGCAAAATATCACGACGGAACGACTTAGGAACTACCAGCTGTTCGACGGCGTCGCGTTTATTTCTGAAATTTCTATAAAGTAATTTATTCTTAATAAGGAATGGAGAGGCATTTCCATTCTGAGGTTGAACCCTCGCAAACAGCGGTTGAAGTGAAGAGTCGTTTTGTTGTTCTCTGTAAAAAATGGAAGGCGTGACATTGAAATCAAAAACGGGGGTCGCTAAATTACTATCCGGTGGACGCTTTGACTGTTGTCGGGTGATTACACACGCAACTTCTTCTGTCCAGATGTTCAAGTCGCCGTCAGGTGTATCGTTCACCTGTGGTAAGTTACCAATTATTAAATCGGCAACCGGATTCGGTAAAACACACGCCGTTACGACACCGGTAATAAATGGCGTGGCGACGTAGACCTCCGCGAGTCGGAAACGCTCGACGGAGCCCCCAAAAGTAATACATGTTGCCTGTTGTTCAATAAGTTGGGTCGGTCGAACCAAAGACTCCCGGACACCTATGGTGGTGCATCCTGTATCCCGTAACACGGACGCGGGTATGGCATTTACATGACCTTTATATAATGTCAATGACCCGTGCTGATGAAGGGCCGACATCACCGGGACGGCGCCCGTCATGGGCGACGTGAGTTCGACGGGGCTGACATTCTGTGCAGCCGGAACTACGACAGTGCAAGCATTCGCAGCCTCGAATTTTACTTTACAATCCTTTGATATATGCCCAGGTCTATTGCACCGATAGCACCTGATAATATTCACGTTACGTTGGGGTGGCATTGGAGGCGCGTTATATGGAGTAGTAAAATATGCCCAAGGAGGTGGGCATGGTGGGCCTTGATACTGGAAGCCCTTGCAATTATCCCGACGCGGTGGACCAGAAAAATTTTGCGCTTGTGGTCCAGTGGGTGGTCCAGCACGTCGCGGAAAACCGCGCGATCGATTCGGTGGCGGTTGGGAGTATGCCCTCGGAGACGGTGTCTGGCGATTAGTAGGACGGGAATTTCTACTTCCCGCAGGTGGAGCACCACTGACTCCGGCATAAAAGGGTTCGCTTGTTTTTGGTTTCGCCAGCGAACGATTGGGATGGGCAGAAGCGTACTGCTCCGCCAACGACGTGGTTTCTATTAATGTTTTCGGTGCCCACTCTTTAAGGTGGGACACCAGATCAGGGTGACACGCGTTATAAATTTGGTCCTTTAATATTAGCTCGTACAGCCCTTGAAAGCTACCGTCAGCGATGCCGGCTAACTGAATCCAGCGGTCGAGGTAGTGCTTTAATCGATCAACGTACGTAGAGAAGTTTTCGGATGGGTCCGGTTTACACGTCCGGAATCGTTGGTGAAACCCGTCCTCTGTATGTTGAAATCTTTTGAGAAGAGCCTTTTTAAGGACATCATAGTTTTTAGAATCTTCAATATTGAGGCCATGAAATACCTCAAGCGCACGACCAGTCAATAAATTTGCAAGGCACGAAGTCCATTCCGTGCGGTCCCAACCGGCGGCTACAGCGTGGAGCTCAAAGCGATGGATGTAAGAATCGATGTGGTCGATCTTATCATTGTAGGTCGGTAGCTTCGGCTTAGTTTTAACATTATTCGCGGATGCTAGCGGAGCCGCGGTGGGCTGGATGGCCTGCAATTCTAGTTTCTTTAGAAAAATTTCATGCTCTCTTTGAGCCGCGTTCTCAGCTCTTTTTCGTTCTTTTTCTCTTTCTCGTTCTTCTTTTTCTCTTTCTCGTTCTTCTTTTTCTCTTTCGTGTCGTTCTTTTTCTCTTTCTCGTTCGCGTTCCTCGGCCTTCTCGGCTCGTTCTGCGGCGCGCTCCTCTCGAGCCAGCTCTTGGTCTTCCTTTTGTTTCCTTTCGCACCAAGCGGGTAGCTGATCATCGGGGACGCCCAACAGCTTCGCCGCGTTAATATAGGCAGAGTAATCAGTCATTATGGTTAAGACTCCGAATAAGTCTCTATATGAGATCTAGTATTGATAAAGGTCAGGTATCCGGATCCTTCACGCGATAACCTGCGTACAGTGAACTATGTTAGCATTGTATTCTTTACGATTATCCGATTAAAATAACAATCTTAATTATTAACCTGAAGTTATCAATTATCCCTGAGGCCAATTGACCTCGTCGGGTGGCCGCTACTAAGAACGACGAATTACCAACACTGTTCCTTCGTTATACAACTTGCAGTGTCCTTACTGTTATCACTGCGTAACTAATGTTTATGACGTATAAATCAACGACAATTTTATTTCGTTGATTAAAATTACAGCTATCTTTATATAGCTATCGTATATTTTAAATTCCGAGGTAAATTCTATTACCTGAAGTTCTTTTTAAGAACTACTATTTCAGTACTTAGTTACTGAAGATTCAAGGCAGGTGCACAACTGCGCTTGAATGGGGAATCTCTATTCCCAACAATATATTTAACTTCCGGCCTATGAGCCTTACTCGTCACAACAACCAGAGAATATAATCAATGCGTCAACATTGACGCATGATTCACACAGGCAATATATTTAAGAAAAGGAATGTATAATTACAATGTACGTAAGGTGTAATAAAAAAAAAAACACGAAACTCGACGCTAGACTAACAAGAAAAGACGGACAATAACAAACTCTACAGTCTGAACATATTTACAGATAGGATTAAGAAGAGGACAAGAGAGACGTCTTCCTAAAACAACGAGGAAGATAGAAACGCTACAATCTAAACAAAATGTACAGATCCCTATCAAAGTCTATTCTCACGAATGCGAATCCTCACTGTTTTAATCACCACTGGTTGTTGCGAGACCGCAGACGTTGTCGTCGAAACGGCAAAATCGGCGACCAAGCCACCACTTTGGCACAGAGGACACGCACACGTAAGAACGCCCTCGCCACCGCCCGTGGGTTCCTAAACACAGAGAAAAAGTAAAATGAGCCTGTAAAACAGAAGGAGGAACACTCAACTCCTTAACGCAGACGATATTAAGGATGGAATCACTTAACTCAAGGAACTGGTGGAGATTCCTTTAGCCCTTGCGTACACCACAGTCAGTACGTTTGTCTTTCTTCGTTTAGTTATGTTGAAGTCTCCTTGGCCTCGATCCTCGGGTCAATGGGAGAGCCGGAAATATGTGGAACAAATAATGAAAGAAAGCAGTATACAAAACTAAATACAATGAAGTAATTAAAGTAGCTCAACGTGAAGACCACGTGAGCACTGAAACTGAAAAAAAACAAAAGTTAATCAAAGAGAAAACCGATATTATACTCCAATCTAAATAACCTATAAACTAAACAATGTCCCCTCCAGTGTCGCGATGTGGGTTACATGGGGATATTTCGACTGACACTCTTTCGAGGTCCGCTCCCACAATCGACGAACACACAAAAATAAATACTTGCACTCTAGAAACTAAATAAATCAATTGCTTTCAATTTTAGCAGAACTGTAGAGCAGTTTAATTACAGGAATTAATGTAACAAATATAATTATAAATATATATATCAATTCAAAGGCAACTGAATCTAACTAATGGAACTACAGCTTTTATAAAGACTAACGAATTCAATCTAACTACTTGCAGGTCATATGAGTTATATGGCAAATAGAATCCGCGCACGTGGCGACAGATTTAACAGTTTAAATTCTATTAATTCAATGAGACATGTTATGATGTGGACATTTCCTCTAGACACGCCATGGAGAATGCTTGTACAACCATGCGTTGTCTGGCGGTAGCTCTGAAACTGTCTTCAAAAGTAAGTAGAACGGTTCACTTTCATCATTACAAATTAGTATAGACTCTCACCATGCGGCCCTCACTGGGAGTGAGAGCGCTGGATGTAAACGCTGTGGGTTTATATCAAACCAAGTAGCTTAGGCTCTGGAGCTTTAAATCAGGCCCCTCACAATGGACTGCTCAACTGCGTCTCCATGTCCCTCATCTGGCTGAGGACTATCGCCGTCCACCTCGTAAATGGATTTTCTACATGTGGCCCAGAACTAAGTTCTGTATGGCCTTAAATACTGGACTGCATCTGCAGCTTACCGTCTAATTCCTGGATTGTGATTGGTGCAACCACTTCTAGCTCAGCTGCCGAACTGAGTTATTTTAAGTAACAGCCCTACGCAACGACCTTGGGTCGACATCAAAGGTCGAATTACTTCAATACAATATAATATAAATTTTATAGCAATAAATTCTTAACATGTTCAAAACCCCGAGCTTTTACTCTGGATCACGGTTTTTCTGTACGTCAACAGACGTCTCAATAACATTTAATTCCTACTCACCCCTTCCCTCTTTACTACCCCTAGTTCAAAACACGAGATACAACAAGTGCTCAGTCATGCACACCTACGCTGTCCCTCTATCCTTCCCCACCTTCTGTCTATCTATCAGGGAAAAAACTGTTCAAAACACATTGTTTACGAGACCAGCTCAAGGCCAAGTTATGCTGGCTCGTACAATAATTACGTTTCTAAAAATTACTTACTGCTCTCGCAAAAATTTACTCTTATGAATTAAATCTGGTCTTGACAGGTGAGTCGTGCTCTTATGGCTTCGTTATTCCTGAACTGGGACAACAACAACAACAACAACAACAACAACAACAACAACAACAACAACACCATAGCAACAACAACAGCAACTGCAACAATAATGACGACAACAAAAAACGATGGACTTCTTTCCCATTCACTGAAGCGTCCATTTGTTTCGTAATCACGTTGAAAGCAAAGCTGAGGAGAGAAAGAAAAACAAGAACAAAAGTACGATTGTTATGAATAGAATTTTTCTGAACCCGAAAAAAATAAAAAGAAGCAAATTACAATAAAATAGGCTACCATACTTAATCCGTAACAACGATAAGGGCAAGCCTTTTCAAAGTTTAGACAGAGACCAGAATTTGAAACTCTCGTGTAGTTGATATGTAGGCTAAGGATTTTTGCAGAGACAATCATGCATGTTGGAATTTGAGATGGAAAACATCTAGAATGCACGTCTTCCCTTCCCTTGATAAGGAAACCCCAGTTTTTTTTTTGCAGTGTCAAGCGGTTTCAATGTTAGTGGGACACGTTGTAATTTGATGACAAGTGTAACAAACAGGTAGCAATTTCATGACAGGAAAATGGGAACAAAATGGCCTTGAAATGACAAATGATGCCTTTTTCGTTGCTGCGATCTCTTTATTCCCAGCCCCCCTTTCTCTCTATCCCGATTTATCGACCATTTTCTGGTTTGTCTTTCTGTGTGTTCTTGGTTCGGCGAACAAATCTTTCATTTGAAATACCCCATACCCAAGGCAAAACCATTGCTTTCAAGTAAATGTTGCAAAGACTTTCACTACATCTCCAGAAATGCTTTGAAAAAGAATAAAACTTCACGATTGACAAATTTCAAGCCAAACATTCCACTCACTCCAGAGGGGAGGATGGGAGCATGGTAGTGACCTGGTTCTGGAGCTTTTCGTGTGATGTTAGTATGAACGCCATTTTGAAGTTTTTAGGCTTTTTTCTGGCCTTTTTTTCTGGTATTGTTTGACTTAAAAGTTTAATCTGGCAGCCCTGGTTTTAACCCAGACGTCCCCCTTCCCGGTTGCCTTCAATACAGACCATGACTCGATTTGATTCAGATGATTTATAGACTCCAAACTGCACGAACATTCAGAATAGTGGTTTTTATTCTGAGAGGACTGTTTTCGGTAGCAATTCTGGTGTCTTGGACGAGATATACACTTGTTGTTAAATTATGAAGTTTAAATAATGCACACTACATGTACTGTGGAAGCGCAGAATTGCTTACATTTTGTCTGAAAAGAAACTTTTATTCACATTTTATAGTTCACATTTGACTACAGAACAGAGCATATAACAAGAAATTAATTTTCATCCTTATTTAAAGATTACAATTTCCCTGTGTAAGAGATAAGGTGGTAATATTAGGTTAAGATGAAAGACAGAGGCAGAAAATGTTTCTCAATGACTCACATACAATCATTGAATAAACATCAATTAAGAATATATTATTATGCTGGACCGTTAAAAAGACAAAAACAACAACAACAACAACAACAAATGGCACAATACATCTTCAAAAATGGTATAATACACATTGTATATACAAGTATATAATGTTAGATAATAAAATGAGGGCAGAATTGAAAATTAAGAGTTTGGAATCAGCAACATTTTGGGAAGGTGCTTTACAATTCAATCTCGCGTAATAGACTTTATAGGCTCAGATTTCTTGGATTGTTCGTAATTTTTCTTAGATTGTTCATAATAGTTTCCACTGATAGACATTTCAATCTTTTTGTTGCTTAATTTACTTCACCCTGGTTGTCCCTTCAGTGATATTGCGGCTACGGAATTCAACTTGAATTGTTGAAGAGGCAATTTAGCTATGAGACATAAATGTGGGGAGAAAAAGGGTTTAAATTATTAAACGCAGCTAATTTAGATGTCTAGATCTGATAGAACAGCACAACATGCCGCATATGGCATAACCAGGTTGGGCTGCACAGTAGAAAGGTGCACTGCAGTCTGCAGAGAGTGGATGCCCAGTGCTGCTTTCTCATTTATTTCAGGCCGTCTTTATAGACCATTGAGACATACTAGGAAACAAACGACACCCACAATGAGGAACTAGAATATCTGATGTTCCTGTTTAGATGAGGACCAAAAAGCCTTCGGCTGGGGCCCCCAAGAAGCAAATACATTCTTCACCTAGCACTGATTTCATGATATCAATTTTTAATTGACGAGACACATTTCAAACCAAGTATATGACTGTCACTGCTACGCTCTGCATTATCTCATAGAATACTGTTATAAATCAGTGTACGTGTGAGTGATAAAAGACGGTAAGCTCATTTAATAAAATGAAACGCCTGTAGGGGGGGGTGGGGTCGGAGATTACAGGAGGCCCTCAGAGGATGAGAACGCACGCCAAACGAGTGTTTCGTCGGGCGACGACGTTTTTTGCATCGTACAATGGCGGCCAAACCACACTCATTACGTGAGTCAGGGTTTTCTATTACATCTGGATGATTCTTTCATAATTGTTGTAAGCTTTTTGATCTCTGTCACTTACATTCCCATTTATATTATGGTAACCATGCTCACCATTGCTTGTGTATTCGACCAAACAAGAACAAATATATACCAAAAAACAAAATTAAAAATAAAAAATAGTGGGGTAGCAGCAAGACTTGAAACAGTGTATGGATGTGGTCAAATGATTTTTGTTTGTTTGTTTTGGTCTGAACAATGCCTATCTGGCCAAATGCTTGTGTTTTGTTGTATAGTTTCTGTATTGTTACTTACGCAAGACCTTGGCAAGATACCAACTTTTTTTATTGCCACATTTTTACTTTGGGGTTTCGGATCGTCACAGGCTTAGCGATTCCAGTCATCGGATCACCATGCAGTGACAGAACAGCGTATGTTACTTTAGGCAACGCTGAATTAAACTAGATAACTAATAATAGTAAGTCTTTCCAGAGTTTAAGTAAGCGAGACTGTACTGTGTTACATAAGGAAAAACATAGTTACAATAGGATATTGTCATTATTATGAACGGAATGTTCTTGCATGATTGACAGATAATATTACTATTTGAAGCAGATCTGCATGAGCGATCTGCCAGGTTTGTGTTAGACCAACGGTTCTCAGTGTCCTGACCTCTATTCCTCCCCTTGCCATTCTACGTTTCCCTCAGTTCCTTCCCCCTTTTGACATTTTATCTAATACTTTTATCACCTTGACAGTCGTAATTTGTTGAAGTACTTTAATAAACTGAATATTATGTTTATTGATTGTAATCAAACCAAAAATTATGTTAAACGTCAATGAATCATGAAATTTCTGTTCATGTGTAGAGGATAATTTATTCGTCATCGTTCCAGGAAAAGTAAGAAACTGCATTACTTTAGGACTACTGGTCTAGTGACTGTCACAAATCCCAGACTGGGAGATGTAATAGTTTATGACAGGACGACAATCACGAACAAACAAGTTTAACACTTAACAAAACAATCCATCAGACTCACACATTTATTAAACCTAATTATACATATAATAGCGCAATTACATACATTATATTATTGAAATGAACTGCCGTACAACGGCCTTATTCTCACACACACTCTCCCTCGGATCCACAATCCGGTAGTTACTCCTAAAGGCACTTCGGCCTCAGCCTCTCCCCTCAGGGTCTTAATAGTACATTAATGATTCACTGGCACCGCAGTCTCTCAACATCACCTTCCTATTGTCATACAACTTATCAGTTCACTTGCCCATCATCATGGCAATAATATAGTATCTCATTCACTCTCATATCTACGTCCCTGTCCGTGGCCTGACTGCCACGACTTTATGTGCCTCTACTGTCCTGCACCGACAGTCTCACTTCTGGCCTATGTATGGCCCCCGGCCCTATGCTGGCCTATCACTTGTGCTCATCGAGGTGGCTCTTCGGCCCGTCCCCGACACCTACAAGAATAACATTACATTGGTATAATACCCTACCATTTCTATTCACTCCACCTCTCCTTACAACCCATGAAGCGTACACACACTAGTTCACCTTTCACTCACCACACATCTTACGGTAACACACCTCCATCGGAGTACACACTACTCACTCGCGCTACAAATCCATGAACTCACTTTCATCTATCGCTCATGGCGCACATTGCTATATCCAATATCAAGGACTTCCACATTCCTCACATATACTTATTCACATCATGGTAATAGACGAATATAATATAATACATCAATCATAATAATCAATCAACGTTCTACATACCAGTCATTACTGGAAAGACTCTTCCACTAGTCTTCTCGACTGCTTCCTTTATGTCCGCCCGATGGGCTCTTATTCACAGGTCCGCTCCGTAGGACCTTCTAACTTGCAGTGATAGTAATACCGCGCTTTCGCCTCATTCAGACCCCCCCCCCCCCACTACTCACAACAGCACGCTTAACTTGCTGTCTACTGTGAGCCCTTCTTACTCTACACCCGCTCTGTAGCAATCCCCTTAATTGCACTCACTCCACTCGTGACAGTGACCATGACTTTTTGAAAGTTTGCTATTCCATTATTTTTCGGCTTAGGAGTCTACAACCAAGATCATTCGATGCGGCTTTGAATGTAGTTATATAATTTTATTATATAAAAATTAATTTTCTCGAATTTTTTAGTTACTACAGTCTTAGGGAATGGTGATGAAATATCAATGGGCCAAACATTTTCTGTTTATTATAAAGTATTGGTACATTCTTTCCCAGTTTAGAGGTACTTCTCTTACTGAAATTCCTCTCACCCCCAAACTAAACGTCCTCCCTTCATAATTGAAATTCCTCCTCTGGAGCCAAGCGATCGACGTTTGAGAGTCCCTATGTCCGACATTTGAGAGTCCCTGTGTTAGACATAATAGTACATCCCTCAGCCACGATGCTTGTGTCACTTGTCAGCCATATTTATATTCTCATGGATCGAAATAACTTCATTATCATTATATCAGTATTATTTATACTTAAAGAGCTTACTTATCTAAAAGAAGTAAATTGCAGAGAGAAAATTAATAATGTCTCAGAGAAGTTACGCCCACACGCATTCATGCACGCTCATAACAGCATAGCTAAAATCCCAAAATAGAATTCTTGAATTAATTAGGCCCATTGTGCAACGAGAAGTCTGTTTTGCCTGGGTTTAGTGGACTGTGGACTTAAACTGGACCTCGCTCATAAGTGAAATTGAAACAAGTTTGTCTCCCTAATTGATTCAAGGAAGTGCAAGCCTTAGTCAACGTAAAACCATCCTGAGTCAGTGCCCCTCTAGCCTTTCTTGCACCCTGCATTCGACAAAAGCTGAAGCCACTCATTGTCCCTAGGCCCTAGGTGAAATTAAGGGTCCGGCATGGGAGTTTGTCGGGAGGACTCCTGACACAATAGTCATGTTATTGCACTGTCACACTCATTTGACTAATAGCATAATAATGATTATTTACGAGCTTACCCATTCACCTATTGAGAATGTAAAGGCCGGGCTTAACTCTTGGAAGTTTTTCAGCATTGACAGAATCATATCCCTAAAGGTTGTCAAGGTTGATGGCTGCAAAGTGCCATTTTAACCCTATTACTGTCATTAGCCAATTGAATTTGCTAATTTTCCGAAGCTGGGCTAATGAAATTTGGCTTTCCACTATTTGGTGTTTACTTTGTTGGGGTTTTCAGAGCCACACAAATGCGAAATACCAAATTTATAAGATTACAATGTGCAGCTCAGAAACTCTCGTTAGGCACATTGGAACAACTGCCGGACAACTGTCCTTACCAAAGCACTTCCATAAAATAATTAAGTTAATTGCCAGGCAGCAGCCAGACACTTTTCTTGAACGCTGTTAATTCGGTCACATCCAAACTCATAATGCACAGAAAGTGCACAGCATAAAAAATAGACTAGGTCAGCAATAAGAAAAGAGTAATATCGGAGAACCATGTGCTTGACATGTGAGCGTCTATGTCATTATACGAAACACACAATAAAGGAAGAAAGGAAAAACATCACTAAGATTCCAATTCGACATCATTTAACTTCCTTGTTTTTGTACTGTCAGTTTGTCTTCCTTCTTCGGAGGTCATGTTATTCAGATTTCTCTGCAAAAAATATAATTTTTATCAGTATCTATTTTTTTTGAATTGTAAAAAATATTTTGCATGCTGCATTGTATATTTGCCGGAAACAGCATATCTCCTCCCCGCCCCCCTCACCCGGAAGCTTGCGCCCTCATTGTTCAGTATTGTCATGGCCCACTATTATATTGTGTGTGTTTGAAAGGACAGAAGAATTCCCTAATGCACTCTAATCCTTTTTTTTGTTTTTGTTTCATGATTAATATTTGGCCAATGAAACAAGACAAAAAGAACATCTGTTTCTACATGAGGGAAATAGGAATGATTGTGTTTCTAGCTCCTTACTGTTGTACTCCTGTCACGATCACGTGCGTGAAGATTGTCACGACCACGTGTGTGATGAGTACCTAACTTATTTTTCCTTTCGAACCCAGCTAACAAGCCAAGCAAGCAGACCAGCGATCAACGGACACATGGAGTGAAATTCAAATTAAACGATATTTAATACTAAATGTATGACAAAACTTATGCCAAAACATTCAACTCATGATAATCACATACATAATCACAAAAACAGAGATATTTGAAATTCACTCTTGGGGATCATGGCTATTCTCTACTCCCAACTCACATCTAGATCTAAATAAACTTAATTACGTATACTCAATAGTCTCTGTCAACAGCTGCTCTCCTCGCTGATGCAGTTTCACGTCTCCAGAGTTCACACGATCCTTCCTAGATCTCTAACTTCGACGATAAAAGGGGGAAACAGACGCCCCTGGCTTCACACGAATAAGAAAACACAGTTCACACCCGCCATCGTAGATCACTAGCTCCTGAGAGGTTCTCATCCCGTCATCAGGACTCCTTACTGCAAACGAATGGCACACAGACGGTTCACACCCGCCATTGTAGATCACGAGCTCCTGAAGGTTCCCATCCTCAGGACTCCTTAACTTCTGGTCCCCATGGCACGACCTTCCACTTGTCGCCCGGACCGCTTCTCTCTACGTCTTCCTCTGGGACTGAATAACTTTGGGAACCACGTGTGTCGAGCTTTTCCTCCATTTATACTCCCGAGGTTTTTGCACACGCGACTAGTTTAAAGCGAATCGTGTGTATCTATTCACGCTCGTCAACAATGTTAAAAACCGTGTTTTCCCCTGCTAAGCTCACCCCCCTAGACTCGTGGCGCACAAGGCCACCGACCTTCCTCGTGATATTTAATCTTTCATGCTCGACAACAACTTTAAACTCCCCTTCTCCCCTACTAAGTTTACCCCCTCTATACTCGTGGCGTACAAGGTCATCAACCTTAATCGTGACACTCCGCAATAGCAGTTTGACTGGGGCCTTCCTTGGGTCAGTTTTAGTCAGTGATTTCCCCTTAGTCTCCCCTAAACTCCTCAGTAGCATCATTTATATACTAATCGGAGCAGGATAGTCATACAGTGGATACCCTCACATTGTGGAGAGCCAGGCAATGAGAAGGCAGACCAACTGGCCAAGGAGTGTTCCGGCTTGGAGCAGCCACAGTGCCTCTTAAACTATTATAAGAAGAAAACCCTCATCAAAAACAACAGACGGCAGCAAATAAACCCACAGGATAAATATCATCTCCTGAACGGATAGGATCAAGTGATATTGTTCACACTAAGAACTGGTCACAATAGGCTCCACCGCCACATGTTCACCATGTTTAAAATAGGAACATCTACCATTATGTGAGTGCAGCCAGTCTCCTCAAAACACAGAGCATGTATTGCAGAACTGCCCACTCTTCTCAGCACTACGAGAAACATATTGGCCCAAACCCACCGACCCGAACGTCAA
This sequence comes from Onchidella celtica, assembly GCA_963931925.1. NCBI lineage: Eukaryota > Metazoa > Mollusca > Gastropoda > Systellommatophora > Onchidiidae > Onchidella > Onchidella celtica. Next base: position 25,984,430 of record OZ007574.1, on the reverse strand, counting down.
ACTCTATAGTGCTCTGCCAGAACTGCAGAAAACCGTTGATTTTCTTAAAAGAACAAATCTGCAGATTTAGATTGGTGAACGAAAGAAGAAGAAGATTTATATACTCTTCTGTCTCGCTTTCCTTGGTCGCTCACCCAGAAAAGTATATAAATGATAGTTATCCTCTTCTTTCGCTTTACCACTTTTTCATGAGAATGGCTATTTTCAGACCAAAGTTAATAATAATGGTTAAAAAAAACAAAACAACCATCAGCAACGATAACTCTATTGTGATGGTTAGATAATGCTTAAACAGTATAAAATTAGCACAGAAATATTAACAAGGAATGAGAACGTGGGGGCAGAGAGACAGAAGAATTAAATACTCTACGCCGAAGAAATTAAAAACAGATTATGAAGAATGAAAGAGAGAAGGTGACTAGATTAGTCTATAATAATATATTTATTATGCCTAGTGTGGCTCTCAGAATCTCCCGAACGGGAATAAGTACGGATGTGGCCAGGAGTAAGAGGGAGAGAGAGAGAGAGAGACAGAGAAAAGAGAGACAGAAGAGAGAGAGAGAGAGAGAGAGAGAGAGAGAGAGAGAGAGAGAGAGAGAGAGAGAGAGAGAGAGAGAGAGACAGAGACAGAAGAAAGGCACATTCAGCTCGACTTTTATTGTGAAAGGCGCGAAAGGTAAGGTCGAAACAGTAATTTAATGAAAGGGAAATAGAGAAATTCTCATTATCATCATCATGATCAACATCAACAACAATAATAACAACAATGATGAGATATCAAATGAAAGAGTTTATCGTGAATGAAAACTTACATTCTCATGTGGGGAATACATGAATTCAGTAGAAAAAGAGAAAGAGAGAAGGAGGTCATGCAAGGAAAAAATAACCTAAACAGATGGCGAACTTAGTTCTTGTTTGTTCCCCCTCCACTTTTTGCACAACTGAAAAATTCGACATTAAACGTTTGGTTTTATGATAAGAAGTTAGAATAAATCATGACTGTGAAACAGCTTGATAAGTGCCCCACCGCATTTAAACAATTGTCAAAGTGTGCATTTGTTATATCTCTTCTATATACTAAAAGATCTCCAGGTTTTTTAGAAAATGGAGATAGAACAAACGAGAACTAGGGTCGGGAGATAACAACTAAGGACAAATGGCTTTAGGGACTAGAGTATCTGATGTTCTTATACGGACCTGGACAGAGAGAGAAATCTTAGTAAAAAATGATAACGAGAATGACAGTAGTTCGTGCTGAATCTGAAATCTCACAACTCCACTGCTAGCGGTACAGAGTTGAAAAAGATTGACTGGTGGGGAAATAATGTGGTGTTTTGTGAGTGTGAGAAAGACAGAAAGACAGAGAAATAAGGATAAACAGAAGGAAACAGACAGGCAGACAGAGAGAGGGAGAGAAAACAATACAGTTGAACGACAGAGAAGGAAAATGGAGAGAGAGAGAAGGGGGGAAGAGAGATTGAGAGACAGAGTGAGAGAGAGAAAAAGACAGAGACAAAGGGAAGAGAGGGAGTGGAGGCAGAGAGGGAAGGGAGAGAGAAGAAGACCGAGATCCGGAAAGAGAAAAAGACGAGAGGGGGAAGAAAGAGAGAGCGAGAGAGAAAGAGAGAGAGAGAGAGAGAGAGAGAGAGAGAGAGAGAGAAAGGGAGAACGACGATGCTATACTGTAAACGATACCACAATTAAGGACAAAGTTATAATGATGTAGAAATTATAGCTTTAGCATCCGACACTGGTTGATGGAGATGAAATCGGACAAAGGTTAGCCGGTGTGTACGTGAGCCAATTTTGGGGATTATATCGAACAATTGAACTGCCCGTCCAGATCCCGCATGAAGCAGCTGGTTAGTTTGCTGACAGTAGCCGCTCACCTTTGAGCCAGCTATTAGTAATGTTCCAAGTTCCAAGTAAATAGAAAGAGGGGCGGGTGAGGAGATCTTTATTGATAGCTGAATATTCGTTCTATCGACAAAGCGTTGAGTTATTAGATTTGGTGCTCTCATGCACATTTGTTTTCTCTTCACGTAATCCATCAATGCATGCATGCATCCATTTCTGTCCATCTATCCATCTATCCATTCATCCATTCAAAACACATGTACCCAACCTTGCACCCATCCACCAATCCATCTACCCATCCAACAGTCCATCCATCCATCCATCCAGTCAAGACAAATTCACCCGTCTTACATCTGTCCATCCATTCGCCTACTCTTCCTGTTGCTTTCCCCCATTATCTCAGTCTGTCAAACTGTTTATATAATCAATAAAAAAAAAATGCGCTCAACTATTTCAAAACACCACATACCTACACAGCAATATCTTTACCTTTAATAAGGAACGCACAGATTTTCAATGTGTCTAGCATCCAGACCAAGAATAAGTACCAGATGTTATAAGCACTAATTGCTCACTTACTCGTCTTTTAAATCGTCTTTAAATTCAAAGGCACATACAAATCCCATGTGATTCAAGTTTCCACATGACATAATTATCTAACTTTATATGAAGATTTAAATGGCCTAAATTTGACAAGTATGGGACATGTTATTTAATGGGTGGCACAGCTATTTACCATTACGCCTCCAACATACAAGGACTAATCTTGAACGAACATCGAAAAAAGTTATATTTTTAATCAATCTAAGTGAATGCAAAGCTGCTATAATAATAATTATAGCTACTTATTGTTGAAGGTACAATGTCCACATCTTTGACACTGTGGAAATGGAGTTTGTTTTAACTAGCTATAGCAGGCAAAAACAACAATAGCAATAGTCACTGAGTGATAGAATCAGTCCCCTAGTGGTGTTAACTGGCTGTTCACAGTTATTTCGGTACAGTGTAACACCTGTGGTGTATCAGATCTAAGGATACCCTTGACCGCAATCTAAAAGACCAGTTCGTTTGTCGCTCTGGCGGATAGGATTCTCCCACAAGTTAAACCTGAACCAGATCGATCAGTGTCCAACAGTTATGAAAACCTCCATAAACTGTTTCAGTCTTTGCGTGACTTGGTAATGAAGTAGCCAGCCTGGTCACTGGCAGAAGTACTGCCTAGTGCTGATGGAATTTCAGACTATGTCAGAAGGCCGTGATTGCCAAATGTGATTTTGGACAAAGTGTTTCCCGCTCTAACTTGTGAAATAAAACAAGAAACCAGTGGTTCAAAGTACTTTTACAAATTATGATATTAAGACAAACGTGTTGACGTTATCATAACAAAATTCCCTTTTGTCTCACACCTTTTAAACGTAGGGGACGTGATGCTGGACACAACTAATTTTGCAGAAAGGACCTTCTGTCACAGTCTCATTTACAGATCTGATGTTTGTAGGAAAGATAAACTTCGAAGGTTATACTAATAGAAAAAATAACTTTAGAGTAAAAATACTGTTAAGCTGTGTTTTCATGTGTACGGAAATAGGAAAGGCAACGGAAACGTCAAAAATCGGTCATATGGCAGTAGGAAAGAGCTTATTAATTTTATGCATGGCATTTCCTTTCGTTATCCTTGAACATGGGGGAGAGAAACATCTCAAAATTTGGAAGATATTAATAAATTGAGTGTTGGTATTTACTTAGTGTGATTATGTGAACTATTCAGTATCGACCAAATTCTTATAGGATAAATAGCATCAGAATTCTGTATAAATTAAATTCTTCTCACTGTGAATTGCAGTTCCGGAGGGATAACAAAGTACTTGTAATGGGTTTTTAAATTTAGAATAGAAATAATATCCACAGGTTACATTTCAGATCCACCATTCTTACATGTATAGTAAGGATAATGGTTATGAATTTGTCATATTATTACATTCAAACGCAGGGAGTAGGACAAAATGCCCAAACTGAACACATAGCTGAATCATTACACATTGCTGTTGTGCCTAAAATGTTCACTTTCTTATTGAGTTATCAATCCGCAGATTTAAATATTTCAATAAGTGTAAACAACAACAACAACACTGCAACAACAACAACGGCAAACGCTAAAGCAACAACAATGATAACAAAGAGAAAACGACAGCAACAACAAAAACCTGAAACCCTTACAATGTTGACATGAAAGTGATAACTTTTTCTCAGCCACTGACGAGGAATGGATGTCATTATGTCAAACATGAAACTCTAGACGAGGTTCAAAAGGAAGACCTTTACAAACATTGTAGTTGGCCAAAGTCAGTATTTCTGCATCGCGCCCCATTAGACACTTGTAATTAAAATTATCGGGGAGGCAAAACATTATTTTTGTGTCAGTGGGTTGACGAAAATTCTAATGGTTTCTTGTGTCCACAATATGTTACAGGAAAAAACAACAACTGATTTTCGCCTTTTTTTACTGGATATTCTTGTGTCTTCTCAGCTTGGTAGTCTAACACTGTTTCTGGACAAACACTGATTCTGGACAATTCTCAGCGACAATACCACAGTTCAAGTAAATAACTAAGTAGATTTGTTCTATGTGGGTTCGTGTGCAGTTAATTTTTATGACAGTCATTGTCTCAGGGTTTGATGATTGGATCAGCTGCAAAACAATACAGTTACTCATTTCTTGAAGTCTGGGAAATAGTCTGGAAACTAGTCATAAAGATATCAGAATAAAAAAAGAAAATCTAATAAATCTAGTGATTGAACAGTGTTATTCATGTTATACTATGGCTTTTTAAATGCGTAAGGCCCTAAAACATCAGGTCACTAATGGCTTTTGAAATATGAGCAGCTACAGCAAATAAACTCTGTTGGTGCGTCTAACAATCGAGGGATTGGTCTGATCATCCTATCATTATAGGGTCGCCCTATTATTTCATCACGCTATAATTTGACTTTGACATCTCCTTGTGGGTGCGGATCATCTGATCCAACAAGCTGCAGGAAGGCAGGAATGGAGAGAAACAGATTTGGGTACGAAATGAGATTAGTATGTTATTTTGGTCTTATATACGAATGTACAAGATAAGTCACACGACCTCAGTTCTTGTTTGTTCCAACTCCACCTTTGGCACAATTGAGAAAATCGACTTTGAATGTTTGCGGCTTTGGTATTCTGATAAGGATTTCGAATAAATCGGAACGGTGAAACAGCTTGATAATTGCCACACTGCGTATTAAAGAAGTGTCAAAGCGTGCATGTGTTATACCTCTTCTACATCTAAAAGATCTCCAGTTTTTCAGAAAATGGAGACAGAGCAACTATCAACTAAAGTTACGAGGAGATTACGTTTTTTTAGCTTGATGCAGTAACCTGCCTTACGCGCCGAACGGTAGGAAAGCACTAAAATTGTCTACAATATTACTTTGGCGATTTAAATCATCTCCCCCCCCCCCCCCCCACCTCAAACTGTAAATATACAAATATTTTTTTTATATCTACCGAAGCAAATCTATAAAACTTATTTACTTAGATGGCAATGTATATTAATCTTCTAGGGCTAAGAAGTGGAAGAAGATCATGCATAAATAAATCACTGATCTTGAAATGTTTTATGGTATCCGAAGGCTGACATACCCAATGTTATTTGTAAATGATAAGTTTTGATCAATAAAGTTTCCGAATAAGGTCCAGATGGCCGAAACTTGGGGCTGAGTAAATGCCTAACGTGTTCACCATAACGTTTAAATCATGGATTTCCTATATTGCACGATATCTCTGGTTTAAACTTTACGCTAGGCCACGTTGTACAATTGCTAAACTGTTGTTGTTATAAACTGAACATTGATGAGCTAGTTTGGCGCTTAAGAAAAAACGAAAGGACACTGTTTCAACATAGTAAATGCTAACTAGGTTTATTGACCACAGCAAGGGAAAATTATTTTTAGGGTACCTCAGGTTTAACTACGCCATTGAAATAAGTGATAATAAGTGTCGGTGTAATCTAACAACATAGCCTTGCCTGCAAGTTGAGACTTATTGAAGAGATACATTAATGTGTCTGATCGCACAAGAGCAGAATGAAACAGGGAACTTGAAAATAATAAATTAAAACTGAAAGGACATGGCTGGTATTCGCCAGTGTTTCTATTTTGTTTCCATCTTGTCGCCACGATGCAAAATAGGAATTCAGCACGCCAGAAGCTCCGGCTGACAGGCCAAGGGTAATGATTAGTGCCCACGAGTTATTATTACGTCCCCCCCACAAAAAAAACAACAAAAAAACCTATTCACTGAGGATCTTCTGTGCAAGCGAACTATATTTTTCTTTCACTTGGGCAAATAATGAACATCTTGATGGAAACATTCGACAAAGAACCGAAATCTCGTTGGGTTTTTCTTTATGTTTCTATTTGCCATTTCGCATTCGGAAAACGTCATACAATATCTCCTCCTTTCCAGAATTATGTCTCGCCCATGTTCGCCCTGGTAATTGGATTTGAGATACTCAGGGAGCTATTTCCAGAATCTGCAATTATAGCTTAATTGGAGTCCACATAATATGCGCAGTTGCCTCCATCCTCTACCTCAGTAATTTATCATTCCTCCCTTACAGAACAGGCCACGAGAATGCACTCGGAGACCCAGCGACCGCTCAGACGGAGGAATGTGATCCCAAATGAGGACATCCAGTCTGGATAATTAGTCGTCATACTGACACCAGCGTCTATCGCGACCACGGAGTGTCGTCAAACCATTCAGGTCAAGGTACATTGTTAAGGCTCATGGGAATCTCTTATTATATGTGACCTGTACGTTTGAGACAGAGGGATATACAACAGAGGTGGCCAAACGTACGTAATGTAAGAGCCACATACGACAAATTTCAAATGTTTGACAGCCACAAGGTATGACAAAAAGTTACATACACGTTACAAAAATGATATATAAATGTTAAGAAATTCAAGTCTGCAACAATATTTACCCATGCAATTATGTAGTTTTTTAAACTGTTAATTTGTATTAGTTTCAGTGAGCATAAAATACATATAATTATATTATATCAAATGTTTTCAAAATCAGGTCTGATGACCGTTTTACCTATACTGAACATTCCTCCGCCCTCCCCCCCCCCCCCCGCCTCCCCCAGCACAAAAGAAACTGTTAAATATTTTTTTTACTAATCAGGAACATTAAACTTACGTTTGAAACCAGTGAAGTCTCAGTTCATACACAGTAAATATGTAATAAAGCTTGAACTTATTTTTTAAAATATACGTTTATATTAACTGTGATTAAAAAAAAAAAAAAACAGGGCTCGGCTAATATATTTCCACGAACAGCATGCTGGAGGCCAAAGAGCCGCATGTGGCTCGCGAGTCGCGATTTGGCCACCCTTTGTATACAAGGATATATTCACTACTCACACTGAGACTGCTAAACCCCAATGAAATATTGTTGGTCGATTATTGTTCCTTTTTATGAGATAGTTATCTCCCATTGAACAGTACATGGTTTATTTGGCACAAACACCTTTCTGATCATTCTATAACTTGACGGACAGCCTAATTACTTCATCACGCTATTATCTGACATCTTTTTTTTGTGGGCGTAGGTAATGGATTCGAATGAGCTGAGTGAAGAATTTGTGAATTCCGAATTTACCTCTAATTAAAAACATAGTCAAATCAATGACAAAAACGATAAATCCAGTGGGATATTTAGATACATTTCTCTCTAAAATCCAATGTAATCACGTGAACTTGTCTCTCCCATGTCGGAAACCACATGCTTATAAAATCACTGTAATTCAACACGTTTACTGATTTACTTTAATGACTGTGAAGAAACGTGTATAAATGGCGACAACGAAAATTCAGCTTTCATTTTCAACAAATTAACGTGAACGGTAGTTAAGTTCAGATTTCATGCCGGGAAACCGTTGATCCAATGTTAAGTATCTAAGAAGTGAACCCAAACGCCATGTTGTGTGACCGCAGACCTTTTTGGTACACTTCACAACAGGTTTGGTTGTTCGTGCGTCAGGAAACTGGCAGCTCATTCCACTGCCATTGTCCATTTGACACCTCTCGGTGCCACAGGCTCGAAAACCGCTGATGTGGTGTTTACCAGTATCACAGAAGATAGTTATTTCCTTAGGGAGGAATAGATAACGCATCTACTTTGAAACGCTTACTAGGTTTTCTAATTTACTATAAATAGCAGTATATAAGTCGTCTAATTTAATACATTGCTGGCTCTATCACAAAACCGCTCAAGAGTATTCGTTAAAATGCAAATGACCGGTCTTTTTTGTCAGATATTGTACTGCCTACTTGAGGGAATTTTATTTGGCCTGTTAATTAACAAGGAGGGAAAAATGAGGGTTGGGTTCGCTAAGCTCATTTCAATGTTCATTTATATAACTGAAGCTGTAGGGAAGGTAACAAATGCCTTTCAAGTAAAACAGAGAAATTAAGTCCTTCCTTTGCACTTGAGCGGTTTCATGGTAGGGCCAGCGTTATATAGAAAGCATTATTTAAGTCTTGCGGTTTGTTATCTATAGCACGGATAACATTTTTCCGGAATTTCACATGCGACAGTGAGTTAATGGATCAGAGTTGTGATTCTGTAGCAGCTTCTTGGGACAGTCTGGTCTAGAGGCAAGGTGTTCGCCTCTCATGACGAAGGTACCGGGCACGATTCCTGGTCGGTGCAAGCATATTGGAATTCGGAGATTTTTCTCATGTTTTCCTGTCTAAAATCCTATGGTAGGTAGGATCAAGCACCTGGTCTTGTCGGATAAGAACAAAAAGCTCTGATGGCCCGTGTGCACGATGCGCACGTTAAAGATACCTTGGTAGTTGGAAGTCGAGAAGAGCCCTGCAAAATTAAAGAAAAACTAATCACTACCCCCCCCCCCCTTCCCCCATCGCCACCTCTGAAAAAAAAAAAAGAGCAACACACAAAAAACTCCGACCGACGCTGAACTGTGGCGACAACGTGTCTGCTGCAGTTGTAACTGGGCTGTAATGGCTCCAAGGCAGATTTCCCAAATGGGATCGAAAAAGTATACATAATACAAAACAACAACAACAAACTTTTGTGATGATGAGTTAGTGGAATCACAAACATTTGTGTTTCTGTAAAACTTGTGTGTTTCTGTGTAAATACATGGCCACGTTACCTTTTTGCCCTTAACATTCTGAGAAGTTGAGTCGGACTGACCAAGCTTTGGCATTCATTCAAAAAAATACGCACTCGCACGTATCTTAACAGGAGTACGTACAGACTGCGTGATTATGAGCCAAAAAAAAACGTTTTATCTATCTGATTAAGGGGTACAGAGAAATAGCATTACCGGAGAATGTAGAAAAGTATTGCAGACATAGCAAAGAGGAAGCCGCGATACAAATACGTTAACATGAGATCACGTGATAAGGTCACAATTGGATGCATCGGTGGCCATTTTATTTTGGGCACAAATCGAAAGTTTCCTTTTTTCCGGTGTCGCGTTCACTAAACGAATTGCCCAATGGGTAAATAGGCGCACTGGTGCACGTTCGAAAACAATCTAATCTCATTGACGAGGTCTACTTTTTATAGTAACCCGTCCACTTTCTGCTGTAAGCAAATGGCGTCACGGGTCTCTTTATTGTGTCTATTGGCCGTACACACGTAAACCAAGGCGGGCTGTCTTTAGTATTTTGTATGCCTGTCTGCTTCATACAGATATTATTGTAAATGCTATAGTTCAGTGATCTTGGCCCTTTAAAGCCTGTGCCCTTTACATTCATGTCTAATAACTTTATTTCCACCACGTCAATTCAATTTCTATTCCGTCGAGCTAGCGACACTGTAAAGCAAACCCGCGTCAGTAGAAGAAAGCGAAGTCGACTGGGTTAGGCGTCGCTAGAGAATAAGCACAGGCTGGAAAAATGAACCTAAAAGCGTCCCTTTACTTTCACGAGTATATCACAATGTGTATTATTTAACCGTTAGGTTTTTAATCCTTGAAATCTCAAATTTTCCCTTTGGTTAAGAACTACAGTTATAGCTAAAACTGGGTAATTTCAGAAAATGATTTGAGTTTCAGTTTGGGGTTGGGTTTAACGGGGCATCAGCACGATAACGGCCATTTTACGCCTTCCACTGTTTTTTTCCTCATCTTACTTTGGGGGCAGTTTTCAACCTTCAGATTCTTAGGGGAAGGCCGGGTCGAAGTGGCGTGTTGGTAGAGGGGCAGACCGCAGACTGGACCACCTCAGCTACCAGAATCCCATTCTCCCTAATTACAGGCTGCACCTCACGGTCAACGAGGCGCCCATTCCGTGCGGAGTACCGAGGTGGTCCTTTTGCAGCTAGGCCGAGAACCAGTAAAGAGAAGGCGTGAAAGAGAAGGACGAAAGAGAAGCTGGGTAGAAGACAAAAGCCAGGAACGTCAATGGGTGTCACCCAGGGTATGTCGAGAAGTGGCGGTCTCTGAGTGACAGCCTACCTTTGATGAGGTTTTATCACCTGCAGATGTGAGCAGAGGCTTATTTTACCCCCGAACCCACGCGATTGGTGCACAAACAACAACAACAACATCGCCACCATCAACAATAACAACCACAACAACATCGCCACCACCACCACCACCACCAACAACAACAACAACAGCAACAACAACAACTCATCATCACGTTCAACAATAATAACTACAACAACAACATCATCAAGATCAACAATAATAACAACAACAACATCACCACAATCAACAGTAACAACCACAATAACATCGCCACCACCATCAACAATAACAATAACCGAATTTTGACCAATCGGTGACAAGTTTTAAATCATCACGAAATACTGGACATCAAGCGGTTAATAACGGTGACCTAGTTTTGCGGTTTTGTAGCGATACATACACGAGTGGTGGTGCCGACAGCAAGACATGTGCGCCAAAAGATTATGATACTGATCATTACATCACTTCCTGCTGGCTATCATTTTCCAACCTGACATCACAACTTAATAGCTGAACTTAATTCAAGCTGTTCGAGATTCCACTACATCTCCCGCTCCATATCTTTAATGATGTTTTTTACTAGCCGGAAAGTTAATAGTACTTCGAAATGTGATCAGCATAAAGAAGTACCTTCTTGCAAAACGGCACTAATGAAGGCCCACGGGGTCCACAATACCGTCTAGCGTGGGCTTTTGGACACTAGTTGCCCTCAAGTAATGGGACAATGATAAAGGCAGGCTAAAGAAAATTAGTGGCGTTGCCGGACCACTGTCACGGAGTTCGTTTGGTGCCTCACAAAATCCCTTAGGGATCCGGTACCGCAACAAGCCAATTTTCCGTTGACTAGATGTCCACGGCAGGACTGCTGTTATTTGAACGGAAATGGGGAGTCTTGTTAGCCTGAATTTTCTTTTGCTACGCGAACTCGGCTCCTCAAGGACTTCGCTGCTCTCCGGTTAACTGGTAATGAGCGGATATTCTCACCGTGAAATTGCCTTGTCGTGACACAACATAACAGTGGAGATAGGGGTCACTCATACCGTTAAACGTCATTACGGTTTAACACGATTGTTAACAAATTTCCCCTCAGGGTAAGTGACGGGTTTGTTGCGCTCCTAATAAATATACGTAAGCAGATTACTATCCAAGTAATATTAGTAAACGCGGCTTAATCTAAAAACACAAAAATGTGAAGTCAGCCAGGCCTTAGTACGTTAATTTCATGCAATTTAACGCAGTTGTTAATGACTACACCGGTCAAACTTCATGTGAAAATAATACGAAAATTAATTACACTGGCTCTTCTCTTATGCTGGAAAATGGAAACAAAGATGGTAAAGCCCAGAGCGCATACCACACGAGTTTAAATGGGCCGAGTAGTTGGATAATGACGTCAAAGCAATTAGTTTCAACGAGACCTCGCGTGCCAGCCAACTAGTGAAATGTCTTGACGCCACCGTCCTCCTATTTCACAGATTTTAATCTGCCAATCGATTTTAATCCGCAACGCATCCTGTCCTTTCTGATAGAGGCTAAGACCTACAACTTGATTTAATAACTTTTATACTCGTTTACAAAGCCTTTTCCAGATCTATACAAAGTAACGTATTTTTTTTATTTTATAGAATTTTACCAATTTGTCAAAATTATATGAATATATTTAATTCTATGTTAAACTAAACTTGACAGCTCTGAATACGAAATACAAATTAAGAAAGTGTACCCAAAATAGACCGTGAAGGGCACAAAGTTGCTGTTATCGTGCCGACACGCCGTAAAACTTGAAGACCTGCAGTTTCAAGGAGACTTCATGCAACAGCCAACCAGTTGGATCTCACTGAAACTGACGGTCGACACGTTACCATCCAACTACTAGACTAGAGGGCCGACCAAGATCAGCAAGTGCGAGGAGGGGCTTACTGTAATTAAACTTGGCCAAAAGTAGGTGAAAGAATCTGAAGTGCTATGTCTAGTGACAGGTTGCATGTTAAGAACCATGCAATGACCATGCCCATCTCCTGCCAACAACGTCTGTCTCGTGCTCTAGACCGATTGGACGTCCCTTCTTATGCATATAGAAACATGAAATTTGGCTGGCCTTCCGGTTGAGAGGTCAGCAAATATTACTACATGATTTTTTCTACTGGTAGTCAAATGGTCATTTTCCATACCATTATCTCTGAAGGCATTTGTGTCAAGTCTTGGATTTACGCTAGCAGCCTTATTTCATTTTAGATATAATATAAGTTATTGATATAATAGTCTCTGGAGTGAAAAAAAAAGAGGGTTCAAATCTTTAATAAATAAACTTGTATCAACAATTTCAAAGCCCTTCAGGATTTCACAATGGTTCAATATTTCAATATTGGTCCTCACAAAAGTGCTTAAAAACAGAGCTATTGTTAATCTTACTGCCAACAACAACAACACACAAGAAAAAAACAGAGTAAAAAGACAAGTATAATGATATATTCTTATTAACATTTTTTGTAGGAATGTCGTCCTTATAGTAAAAATTTAAGACTGTGGGGATCGATGAGGTGGATGGGCTGGCGTGGGGGAGAGGGAAGGGATGCCTAACCCTGAGGTTAGCCACAGATTGCATAAACGTATATTCCTGAACCCGATGTATTTTATAATGATCAGTCATGTTGAAGTTACCAATCAACTCGCCGCTGCGCTGCACGACTCCCGTAACATAACATTTCGAAAATTTTACTGGAGAGCCAAAAAAACTGATTTTCTTTGGTTTATTGACGCCAGCATATTCTAAAGACAATGGACTTGATTATTGCAATATCGTTATTTATAGGAATTGAGCCACGAGCTTTTGACACAAGATGCGCCATTGATTTTAGGACTCAAAGAACAAAAAATGTGATTTTGGCCAAAAAATGTCAGTTCTGGGAGTCTTGCAGCGACGAACTAATTTATTTAATTAAAAGAATTGGATTAACCAAATTCTTGATAAACAATGTCAGCTCCAGACAGTGCATTTCCTGTGAAATAGCTATCCCAGCTGTACACAATAAATCAAACGTTAATAAAGTACCCAAATAGACCGTGAAAGTGAAGGGCGCAAAGCGGCCGTTCTCGTGCCCACACACCGAAAAACCGAAACTCAAACTCATCCAGTCCAACATAATTATTAACTCTATTTTCTCTTCATAGTTTTTTTTTTCCTTTTCATATTTTCATATAAAGTTCATGCTGTCAGAATGTACAATAACATGAACAACAAATATCATTAAGCACGACTTATGAAATTACAGAGATGAAATGCATGACACAAAAAAAAACAACAAAAAAAACAACAACGGCACCGAAGAATATCAGAGTGCAGCTAGAACCTGTAAAAATACCCAATTATTTCTGCTATTGTTACATGATGTAAGCATGCCACTGTCTCGGTATTAGCAGTATATTTCTTGGTATTAGCAGTATATTGTTTATCACAAGGTGGAAGATCAGGATCCTTTAATGAAATCAGCACAGATGAATGTCATGATTCAGATGTTATTAAAACTCACGCAGAGAGTGAGTTGTTTTTTTACCAGGGCCATGAAAAATTGGCTGGTGGCCTTGAACGGTCCTCGCCAAATTATAGTTGGTGAGTAAATAAATGTAAAGTTAAACGGTTGGATTCACGTTTGTGGGTTTTAATGTTCGTGATTAATAAGTAATGGAGTAGGGGTGAAACAAGGTGGGGACAGTTGACATTGTTAAGTATGACTAGACAAGTTTTTGCACGTTAACTGGCTGGTAGAATAGTGCAGACGTATTACTACAATTAAAATGGTGGGAGGTTTCGACCTATCAGATAGCTGAACTAATTGGGCCAGCGGACTAGCACGCTGTGTAGTTAGATAGTATATAACATCGTGTAACGTTCAGATTAGGGGAATACAGGCGAGCAGAAGCATCGTGTCGTGAAGTATCTCCGGTCGACCAGTACCTGAACTGTGTGCTTTGAAGACAAGAAGTCCTTGCTAACGGACTGACTGAGCTCTAGAAAGAAAGGTCTGAGTGGGGTGACCTTTGAAAGCCCACGCTGCGCTATTTTGATGTTCGCGCCTACCAGTAGGCGTGAGCAATGGTAATATATTTTATTTGTTCAAGCATAATAGAGATCGGAGATAGAGAGAGAACTACAGCCTCATAGGAAGACTAAGGAAACCCCAGCTGGCCCTCGACCACGAGTGTCCTGTATCATAGATCTATTGCCATAGTATGATTAGAATAATATAGCACATTGTTGATGAATTGAATAGTGATTGTGCATAAAATATAGTCTTTTGGCAACTGCTTAAATTACCTACAAGCCGAAGAGTGCTTCTGTAGGCTTTGAACGTACTGGGCTCTCCTAACATTTAAGCCCATATGATTTATGGAGAGTTTGCCTGGCGACTGGCCAGTGGCGACTCAACTGTCACTTTAAATTGATATCTAGTTTCGTATAATATACCTATTTGCTGTTGATTGCAGTACCTCCATAGTTACATGAATATCATTGGTTAAGTTATTAATTAGAGTTTTTTTTTTTGGTTTGGATATATACCCCTATTGTCTTTTGTTTTGTTATTAATATTTATGTAAACTATGGCCTGACCGGCCTGACATATATACGCTCTAGTTATTTAATACTTTTCTTGTGTGGTTGTGTCCGAGTGTGAGTTAGCTGCCTCTCGTGCAGTCGTAACATCCCCAAGACCCTAACTCTGCTCGTGACAATGAAGATACATTGTATAAACAATACCACACATGCACAGAGAGAGAGAGAGAGAGAGAGAGAGAGAGAGAGAGAGAGAGAGAGAGAGAGAGAGAGAGACAGAGAGAGAAAGAGAGAGAGAGATAGACAGAGAGACATAGAGAGAGACACAGAGACAGAGAGAGAGAAAGAGAAAGAGAAAAAACGAAAGATGTATGGGGAGAGAGACAGAGATACACAGAGAGAGAAAGAGAGGAAAAGAGAGAGCAAAAACAGAAGTATGGGGAGAGAGACAGAGATACAGAGAGAGAAAGAGAGAGAGAGGGGGGGGGGGAGTGAGAACAAGGGTTGGAAAATGATACTTCCTTACATCTGAGAGAGAGAGAGAGAGGAAGCAATGAATAATTCATGACATGGTGGTATGTGTCACTTCATGAAAGCATTAATTACGTTTTTGTTCAAATGGAACTGATAAAAATACCCCTATTTTCCCCAACAATGTATACTTCCTCGGTGAATGAGCTGAAAATCAGCACAGAAAATCTCTTGTTGAACAATTGATACCACTGAGATAATTATCATCCTGTCATTACAACTTTACATTAGCATTTGTTGCACCTGGGATATAAACAACGAAACAGAATACAAATGCATATAAATTGCTCCTCCCTCTGGGTTCAACTTCGTTTTTGTTTTCTAATATTCTTGCTTTCTTACCATTTCGAAAATGGTATTTTTATATGAAATACAAAATTAATGCATTTTTTTCCTGCCGATTTTATCGGGTTGAGTAATCAACAAATTGCAAGCCAAGCAATATAATTATCCGTGGTTCAGAATTAGTTCAATGTATGACAATTATGATCTGCAGCTGTGTTTATCTACATAACCCCAACTGTGCCGTACGTGTTTGTTAACAGCTCCACTGGTTTGGCAGTTTCCGTGCCTGCGATGATTCAGCGCTCATCCTGGCCAGAAAATTGCTCCAAAAACTGAAAACTTTGCTACAATCCACAATAATTATAATCATGCCCAAGACACTTTTAACGTCACCGAAGGGTGGAAAATAGAGACAAGTTTATGTGCCTTTTCCCCTCATGTTCCTGTCATCCATCATCGGCAATTTTTTGTTCTTTTTGTATGGCTGGTCTTGTCCACAGCATCAGCTCTGCTATTTTTTACGGAAAAATGTCCTATGAAAAACTGTCTTTGCCTCTATAGCTGTGAAAAGAGGAGTATTTAGGCCATTGACTTCTTTCCAACCAGTTTGGAAGAAGCCAGCCACTCCCTGGTCATGAATTTTGGCGTTCTCCTGAAATCTGTGTTGAACTACATGTATTTATCCAAAGTCTTGGCCTTACTTGATGACAAATTTAGCCAAAAGAGATAATGACTGTCAATCTATGATGAGAACATTTATTTCTGTGTGGAAACCGAAATTTTGCTAGCATTTAGGATGCAAGTACTACAGAGGCAAAGAGTGTTTTACTTTTTCGTACGTCATTTTCAGTAAAAATAGCCTAGCCCAGCCGATTCTGTGGACAAGACCACTTAACCCTCCAATAGATCTATATACGTTTGACACGTAGATTTGTATGAAGATTTAAATGAATATTTAACGAGCCATAATTATTATGACTAGCCGACCTGAGCAAGTTGAATCTTGCAAATTCTGTAGTAGTGGCATCTGTATCCAGTGGAAAGACTAATTAATTGATCTTACTGTTACCCCACACTTTCTTGCAGAGTACACAGATATAGAAGAGTCATGTTTTTTTTTTTTTTAAATTTTACCAGCCATGTATAAAGAGTGGCGAAGGTCTAAACTCCGATCAAACTTTTCGAAAACGCGTCTGGTCTTTGAGGCTCAAAGTATTGTAAAATACATTAAAATACAGTTTTTAATACTCAGTGTTGTCCAAAATGCATGTACCCTCGTAATTTATCGTCAAAAATTGTTGTAATACACAAAATTTCATTTTTCGAGGAGTCATGACGTTTTAGGTGCTTACACGTTCAGCCTCTAGGTCAGTTATGGTATGGTACAGTGTTTATGTGGAGCCTCACGCTCACATTTCGAAATTTCGCCAGGCAACTTATTTTTTTAGAGGGGTCACTTAAACGGACAGGCTGGTTGCGATAGCAAAATTGATGCTAAAATCGATAGCGAGAGGCCCATAATTATGAGACCTTGAGATGCCATGAAAATTCGTTAGGTAGCTCATAATTTTAGCCATTTCCAGGTGATTGACCGAGACTTCACACTGTAAGCTTCTGGGAGGGGGGGGGGGGGAGGAGAACAACAGAATTATCCACTTCAAGCAAAGCTAATCACAGCCTGGCTTTTGTGTTCGCCGAAGTGAAAATGAAAAAAACAACAACAACCAAGGAAACAGATAACCGTTTCTAGTTCCTAAACTGTGTTTGACGGGAAACAGCACTTTAATATCCCCATCTGGGCAGTATGCCGTTGGCCCTATGGCGAAACCGTACATGTACAGATAACAACTCTTTTATACATTTGAAGTACCTCCTCTCTCCCCCCCCTCCCCCCACCCCTCTTCTGTAAAATTGGGTCCTTCGTACATGTGCGATTTCTCCAGAGATATATTATGTATAATGCAAAACATCTCTCAGAGAGTATTAATTATGTTCGGTGGTATGTAAACTTAGATGGTTATGCAGGATGTTCTTACCACGCATGCTCTTCCTAGTGGAGACTCCATAATTTTGACAAAAAATACAACGCCGTTTTGACTAAAACCTGCAAAAAAAAAAATTGTTTTACTTGATATGTAGGGTTTATTGTTGGTTTGTTGGGTTTTTTTTGTTTCTTTAGCAGCTAAAGGCTGAATTGCCAGTCACGGAGCACGAGTTTCCACCTGGCTATAGACAGGTGAGTGCCTCAAAATACTATGCAAAATCAATGAAGTCGACCCAGCCCAAAGAGAGATTCGAAGACAGGATCTCTCGCATCGCGGTGAACTCTGACAGTTAAGCAAATTGCATTTATCAAGAAATTACAGGGGATGATTATTATTTGAAATATCGATAATTTCTGACTTTGAAAATAAGATCATAATTATTTTGGAAATAAGAAAATACTTGACATCTTTATGATTATTACTTGTATGTCATTATGATTCTCAGGGCATAAAAGTACAATACTGGAAATACCAGAACTGTCACACTGGGTCGGTCACATGTGCAACGAAATTAAGAGACATAAAGTACCCCACGGTAAACCTATCAGACTTCCCCTGGCAGGTTTAAAAGTGCGATTCCCCGGTATCACGTGTTCACAGTGATGCGTTTGAATGGTTAAGATAATGTGGCCCGCCCCGCTCCCTTATTTATCTCGTTTAATTTAGTCTCCGCAGAAACGGAATTAATTCATTTTGGGAACGGGACAAAATGAATCAGTTTGGTTAAGTGCAATAAAACAATGATGTGAATTTCAAATACTCGAGTGACAGATCTCATTGAAACCCCATTGTCTATTTGTAATTAATGAATCTCTGAGTTAAATCCATTGTTATTACCAGGCATGATCCTACCAGCCGGACTAGGTGATAAGTTATCACCTGCAGTGGCGTCATGTACCTTTGAGTCCTGATGAGACCGGGCAAAGTGCAATCTGCAGGTCTTTACGTGATGTAGAGGGTATGTGAATCGAGTCATTACTGTGGGTTATTTTAAACGCCCTGACGAGGGATGGAAAACAAACAAGTAAACAAGAAGGAAATGTATGTTCATCTTCATTGCTTCTTATTTCGGGTGGCTTTTGACTCGGTCGTGGCCGGTGTGCAATATCTCGGATATCTCATTGGCCGCCAAATCTTCTATAATTTGGACAATTTCTGATTTATCGATATATTAGTTTACTTGACAACGTATTCTTTCCTTTTTTCTTCTTTTTTTCCATTCACGTTAAATATATTTGTCGGCTTCAAAATTCTTGGATATTACACTTTATATTCCAACAGTAGATGTTTAATTCTAGCCCGCTTTGCCTCACATTGGAAGAAGGTTCTGCAGAATAAGAAAACTTAATAAATTTTTTAAAAAAAAGGCTCTCCAAATTTGCAAGAGAGGAGTGGTAAAAATTTTTTTTAAAAAATTAAGTGAGTGATTTAGTGAGATTCCTTTCGGCAATCTATTACAACTTGTTTATCAATACTGTTCCATTCGGAATACAAACACTTTCGTGGACATACGTTTAAGTGTGAGGTATTTATGGAAAGCCATTATCCGCCGTTCAATCAGGAGAGAAAAGTGTGACTTAGCCCAGTTAAGAGATGTTCGATCAGGAACAAGCCAATCCTCGGTAAAGGAAAATGGTACAACTTTCTGCAGTCTACATAATGAAAACACGGAATTACTGCGCTTACTGCCATATGGTCTTTAGTGGCGAAAGTGACTTTAGCGGGTTATTAACTGAAATGGTGTTTCTAGCTTTGGGTGGTACTAGCGCCAATGTTAGCAGATTCAAAGTAGTGATAATTAAAGCAACAATACAAACAGTAGCAGCAGCAGTACGAGGTACTGGGATGCTGGTGAAGTTTATGGTATCATTGCAAAAAAATTGTCGTGAAGATAGTATCAGGCAGGGTCGGGAAAGGTTTATTTGTCAGTTCTTCTTCTCCCTTTTTAAAAACAATTATTTCCCACGGGGACATTTTAGAGGATATAATAGACTGGGAAGTCTCATCCAATCCCGTTCACCCCCTAGCCTGTAAACTACAGTACGCAGTTCTGCAGATTTGGAGCATATCGGAAACTAAATATTGTAAGGACAAAACCAGAACAGATCCCCTTCTCCAAACTAACTCCTGTACGAACTCTTTCCTCTCCCTACCCCACACTTTGAGCGCCAGACCAAACAGGCCCTTTGACAGCTCTGAAGAAGAAGAAAAAGAAAAATACAGAGCAAGAAGAACAAGAAAAAAAATGTAGAAAAGAAAGAAAGAAGATGAGAGAGAGGAAGAAGTAGAAGACGAGAAAGGGGAAGACTTGGCAGGAGGACAGCGGGAGACAAGTGAGAACAGAGGAAACACAAGAAAGGGCAAACAAAAACAAGACAAACAAGATGTAAATGCCGAGAGTTGTGAACCTCTTAAAATAAAGACCTCAAACCTGCGCCATGGCGTTCCAGGTGTATGGACTATTCTACATCCAAATGCTCAGCTGTAAGGTAAGCGATATTTCATTGTGACCTTGCTATTTTCTAAATATTTTTTCATCTTTAGTCTTGTCCTATTGTGAATAATATGTGAATAATAATCAGGGTGAAGAAATAGCCAGGTTATGGAAAGATACAACAGAAGGAGACCTTTCACCATCTTCTCCGACTTTTTTTTTCTTTTAAATTCAGATATCTTAACGGTGGGCAGCCTAACGCCGTCTTATGGCATAATATTATCATCTTCACCTGTCCTTGTGATGAAGACGTACTACCTGGTGTTTATGAACCAACAAAAACTTCGAGATAAATAAAATGCCAACACTAATCCCCCCAAAACACCATTAACGTTACAAATTACCATTTGCTACATTGTTCATGAATATAGTTTTTACATGAATATAGGTTTAGACTTAACGAAACCTCGGGAAATACGTGACATTGTTCTTAAAGTGGATATACCTAGGGTCGTTCACATTTGATCGGGTTAACGATTATTATACCTTACTTTGTCAGTGGGCGCTAATCCGTGACGATGATGACTAAAGGAAAAGTTGTAGCAGATCTAGGCCATTTACGAAACTTGAGGGCGCATGAACCCGCCCACCAATAGAAAACTAGTTGTCCAAATGGAGAAATTAATTAATTTATGGGCGTAGATGAAGATAATTAGGGGATAGATCAATTGGTTAC
The DNA here is from genome assembly GCA_963931925.1 of Onchidella celtica. Classification (NCBI taxonomy): domain Eukaryota; kingdom Metazoa; phylum Mollusca; class Gastropoda; order Systellommatophora; family Onchidiidae; genus Onchidella; species Onchidella celtica. Next base: position 25,963,444 of record OZ007574.1, on the reverse strand, counting down.
TATTGGTCCAAGGAGATAAAAGCAAACCAGGTATTGGCCCTTTGTTATGTATTCTCACTCCGACCCACTTCACTTTCTACGCTGGTTTATCTCATTCACCCATCCATCCATCCATCAAATCATCCATCCATCTATCTACCCGCCCATCCATCCATCAATTCATCCATCAGTCTGTCTGTCTGCTTGTCTGTCTGTCTATCCACCCATTTATCCATCTATACATCCATCCACCCATCCACCCACTCCACTTTCTACGCTGGTTTATCTCATTCACCCATCCATCCATCAAATCATCCATCCATCTATCTACCCGCCCATCCATCCATCAATTCATCCATCAGTCTGTCTGTCTGTTTGTCTGTCTGTCTATCAACCCATCTATCCATCTATACATCAATCCATCCATCCATCCATCCATCCATCCATCCATCCATCCATCCATCCATCCATCCATCCATCCATCCATCCATCCATCCATCTATCTATCTATCTATCTATCTATCTATCTATCTATCTATCTATCTATCTATCTATCTATCTATCTATCTATCTATCTATCTATCTATCTATCTATCTATCTATCTCTCTGTGGACCTGTTAACGTACCCGAATGTCTTATTCTCCATCGGTAAATGCCTCTATCTGTCTTCTTTCTGTTCTGGCATATTTCAGTTACGTTTCCCAAGTTGTAGTGTACATCTCTTTGCTATCTTTTGTCAATCCTGAAAAGTGCCTTGAACCCTATTATAAAACATATGGCATGGCCAAAAAAACGTAAACTGGTTAAACTTTATGAAGATGCACTGACATGTTTATTGAAAATTTCAATTACAACCAAGACAAACTCAGAGGGATGATGTCAATTAGTTCACAGCACTAATTAAACTGTACCAGCTTGGGGCATCTTTGTCATTGCCAAGAAGAGAGTGCAAGTGATACCTGCGAGAAAATTTATGCACGAAATCAAATATTTTAATTATATTTTTCTCTTGTCATGTTTACGTGAGATATAGACGAACTGCAGAATTAAATTTGGTGCACATGGAATGTGATATCCTTCGAACTACGACATCACCACCACTAACAACAACAACAACAACCAGCTGCAGGGACGAAGCCGAGTTCGCCAGCGTTAGCGACCCATGGCAAGAATAAACAAATAAACAACAACAACAACAACAACAAAATAAATAAAAAATGACAAAAACAATCAGAAAGACAAAAATAGAAATAACAACTCCAACATCATTAATCAAAAGACGACAAAACCACATTGCCCTAGAGTGGTTATTAACTTCTTCCGCCCAATGCTCTGGCGTAATCCTCGTTTTTATTTTTTTTGTTTAGATTTTCATTGCCTATAAAATACAGGACTGAGAATTTACGACATGGGTCCAGATAGATCATCCTAAATACCAGCCATCAGAGCCTCGCTCTCCATCTCAGCGCCGGAGGGTTGCACGTACCTTTTTTGGGTAATTTTCTAAGATATCCAGTAAAATTAAATGTGAAGACCTAAAGTTCATCGCTGTCACGGTTCACTTCAGTGCAACCTAAAGCCGAATATATTAGCCTTTAAAATGGTGCACAAGAGAGCTGATTGGAAGACAGAACTAGATGGTTAACAAAAGAAGTCCATACTGACACATGTATTATTAACCCAAGGTGCCGAAGGTTTACCTTTATCTCATCACTGTGTCTATCTGTCTGTGTATAAAACGGAGGTATATAATATAAAATTATGCAGAAAATTTAAACACTTGTATCAAGAGACATAATTATGATTGGGACTTGGAAGTATTAATGAATCCGTCTAAAGTACTTTTAATGAGATGGAAACTGAAATTAGAAATGCTAAGGTGGTCAGACAAATGCTACTTGATGTAAATGCTCTTTCCCCTTTTCGTTTTGTGCAGTATGAGACAAGATATCACACTGACTGGCACTAAAAGCAAGACGGTAATGATAGTTATAGACATCCGTGGCCCCATGCGACGAGCAAACTGACTTACAAGCATGTTAAACAGCAATTTATCAAAATGTTTCCTAGTTGCTTGAGAAATTCGGTTTCTACACAGAAATAAATGTTCTCATAGATTGGCAGTCTTATGATCTCATTGGGCTAAATTTGTCATTAAGCAAGGTCAAGACTTTGGATAAATCATTCAACACAGACTGCAGGAGAACGCCAAAATTCATGACCAGGGATTGGCTGGCCGCTCCCAAACTGGATAGAAGGAAGTCAATGGCCAAAATACTTGTTTGACGCGGGAGAGGGAGGAGGGCGTGGTTCTCTTCTCCCCGAAGGTCTCCAGTCTCGCTCTCCCAAGAATTTATTTATTTATGTTTTTGTTTGTTTTTATAATAACGTTTTGTAGGCTTTAGAAACAAAGATCTATCACATTTACTGTCTCTTATTATAATTTCGACTTTGGTAGCATTATATATTATGGTTGTTAGGACATAATAACAATATGTCCCTATCGTATACTTTTGAAATAAATTGTGATAGCCCACCCCCCCCCCCCAAACCGGCCGATACCCCACCCCCATCTATCTTCCTGTGTCCCATTACCCACCTGTCATACATCTAAAAGAGAGAGAGACAATATCTATGCTTTAGGGGGTGGGCATTTCTTTCATTTAAATCATGCCGGAAGTGGTCGGAAGGGAAATGCAATGGCACAGGCTGTGGTGACTTACGGCGAAATGGAAATGTCAAAGATCGACATAAATCCTTCTTATGCAATCTTGTCACGAACAACAAATGTCCTTTTCCTACCAAGAACCAAGAGGGTCACATCAAGGATGTGCACAGCAAACAAATGCAATGTGGGAGATTAATGCAGGGTCGGGAGACAGAAAGGCGCTCAGATATGATTTTATTGCATAAAAAATAATAAATTCATATACTATAATATCCTGGAGTCGCTCGGCTTTCGAAATATCGAAATACATGATATAAAATTTTGTTCTCGGTGTAAAAACGTGTCCTGAGTCGCAATTTCAAGGAACGACATGGGATGGAACAGGGAAGCGGTAAATTTTCCGTGACAGACACGGAGATATCTAATTGGCTGAGGCAATTTATGACGTCTGACCAGAGGGCGGAGTTACTCCCTCATCTAGTTTTGAAAATCACGCTATTGTGTGTGAATTCAATCAAGGACAATTCATTGCCATACTGAGCTAGACAACGGCTTAGGGCTGGTTAGTATGTTAAGTTTCCATTTGGTGCTAAGAGATGGTGAAGTAGAATGATTGATTGAATGGCAACGTTTTCAAAATCAAAGTTGTCCTCATATGAATAGAAGGATTTGTGCAGGTTTTCAAACCTCTCTCTCTCTCTCTTTCTCTCTGTCTCTCTTCCTTTTTTTTCCTCTTTCTCTCTCTGGCTCTCGCCCTGTCTTACAGTTCACTTTTGATATTTTCATCCCATGACTTGAATATTATGTTTGTTACAATAACCTTTTTTTTTTCGTTCACAGTTTATCAAATTTCAAACCTAATTTATTCCATTCTTAAAACGCAATTACAAACACATTTTACACGCTTAATCCAACACAGGAAATACACTTTTCCCTCTTCAGGTCAGGGAGCAAAACCCTCATGACCGCTTTCACGCTTTAATTCTGAGTCTTACTATTTTACAACCAAGTTGTATATTTTGCTTCGGTTATTACAGGGTATATATAATGCAATTCCAGCATCTCTGAATAAACACACGTTTTACCATTTAAAATGCCAACATATAAAATAAACTTGGGTACCGTGAGGAATGTATTAGAAACAGTTAATGTAGGGCACATTTGAGGGTAGGAACTGGTAAATTGTACAGAGGCTACAGCGTGGCATAAAGATCTGACTCCGAGGATCTTCACCCAGGATATCATGCCAGTGGGAAGGCAACATAACTAGCACATCCAGACTTTTAAGAAGCTCTGTTTAACACTTTAATTATTCCCACAGTTTAGACCGACGGTGGACTCCTGGCATGGTAAATCTGGCAATCTCCGTGAGGTTGCCATGGAAATATTTGCAAGTGTTTATACGAGAAGTTACGCAAGTCTTCAGACATTAGAATTTTAGTAAAATGAAGAGACGGCTTGCTAAATCCACCATGATTACGTCTAACGGAGACAAAACCGGCCGGGCTAAATTTTAAGCTTTAATGTTTTTTTTTCTTGAGTCTAATTTGAAACCAATGGGGTAAATATTTATAGGACCAAGGGTTCTCACTTTGTATTGATTCCCTCCCCCTTCCCATGAATCTCAGCAGGTCAGAGCAGAGCTCCCCAAAATGAATAGTGTGAGAACATGGTTTGTATTCAGTGTGAATTTAAAGCATTTCATTTAATCTTATTTTCATTTCTTCTCGTCTCAAATTATATTGCATTTTTTTTTTTTTTAAGTTCCAAAAAGACTTTGAAAACATGAATTCCTATGCATTTCTCTCCGTATCCATAATCAATCTCCTTCCTTCCTGTGACCACCAATGATATAAAATAAGTCAGTCTAGAATACAAATTTCGGTATGGTATATCGCAGGAATGTTGCATGGAGACAAAGCCAGATTCGTTCGTGGTCTGCATGACGTACTATACGATGGTTCCAAACTGGGCAAAAAGAAAAGGTTGTATGTTGCAAAACCCCGCGTGAGAAATAAAACCCAAACGATACAAAGCAAACTAAAGAGAAGACAGAAAATACACCTTTTCTTTTTGCCCAATTTTGACTTTGCTTATAGCCCTGCTGCGACCCCACAGTTTTTCTGTGGTTTTTATGATATACGATGGTTCCGTCTAAGAATCTCATTGTCGTTTACTTCGAAATCGGAACTGTCCTTAGTACCAATCCCTAAGTGCTGTCGCTTCAGATCTCCTCCATTTTAACCCTTGTCAGTGGAATGTAAAGAATATCCCCCCTCTCCTCCCCGCCCGCCTGGCCGAGTAGTTGTCTCACAGACTCACAGAAAAGTCTTGACTCGTTTTCTAAAGACCTGTCTTTATCTCAGGGAGTCGTCTTCACTTTTGTAAAGCTCACGTGCGATCTAGTATCCTGCGCATTATTTGAAGAATCCCTTGGCGTGTCTGCGAAGACATCGGAGCGATTTTCTGTCCAGACTTTTGCATTTCTATACATTCACCTCAAATCTTTGGAGCTAAACTGTGTTGTGAAATTATACCTTGTTTTCAGACTGGAAGCCTTCAACTCAAAGCCACCATTTCCTGCTGTAGACCGATAGCGCTGAAGAGAATGTAGGCGGCCGTATTTAGAGTTAATAATATTCTTAAAAGAAATTCAGCCCCTTCCCTTTCTCACTCCCTCCACCTCCCTATTCCCCACAATTCGTCTTGTTACTGATTTCTGCTTACTGTGAATAAAATGAGGTCAAATTTTTCCGTGCAAGTGCGAACATGTTGAAATTCTGTAAGAATCCAATTCTTTACTCTATCCAAGTATTTGAGATGTGACAGAGGCTGCCCATACACGATACACACTGTGCCTTCCACATTGCATTAAAGTATACAGTGCTACTATTTAGCCGTTGCCACCATGAGATAATAATTATTAATCTTCAAAATTCGTATGTATTATTAGCGTGACAGGTGGCGCCTACTTTGGAGACAATTTTGAGAAATCGCTCCACACTGCGTAAACACGCCATCATGTATTCGACATATCCGAACACATTTACTGATTTATTAAACTGAAATTGGAATTAAGAAAACTGTAGCCTCTTGTAGGCTACCGTTTTCTCTTTCCTCCCGCTGTTATCCGCGGGACTGACAGACGAGCTCGGGTCGTCTTGTCTACACCTCCTTCGCCCCCTTTTTGTTGTTCGCCGCACCCGGCGACCTTTCTACCCCTTTTCGTGGGGAGTTTTTTTCCCCTCCTTTGAAGGCGAGCTGACCTAGGTCTGACCTGTTTGTTAATTGTAGGATATTCCAGAACGTTATATAGTATTCGAGATAGGCTTGTTTACGCTAGGTTGGCCTTGAGATGATGTAACCTGGCGGCGTGTTGTTGTGTGATTGGGGGTTTCTTGTGAGTCCATCGAACTATCTGGATCGGTCTCGGGTCAGCTCGATGGTTAGAGTGCTTCGAGAGTTTTCCGTGAGAATGTATATAGCCTAAATATGAGAGCCAGCGAGAGACAGTGTGTGTGCAAGATCTAGTTGTATGCTTAGATTCATATGCCTTCCCCGCTAGGCGTTCGTAGGTTGTGAGATATCACTATTTTCATAACATTACAGCTATTAAACTTTAGTATTTACTGTTCGACGGATCTCGTGTTTCATTCACTTTACTACAGTCGTGACAGTGTCGTTTTTTAAAGGGAAGCAGTTCATATCACCTCACTGCTCCTATTATAACGTACTGCAATTTTCCTCGACTGTTACAGAAACAAAACTATGTCAAAACTGCCCTCATAAAATCAGGTATTACAGCGAGAGAACCTGTCAGAGAGATTCCAGAACTGATTCCATAGTTTATATAGAACAAGCTAGTTGGGTTTGTTTTTTCAAAGACTTGAAGGGTCTGCATTGCATAGCACCGAAGCATGCAATAGGGCCACATTTTACAGACGATTTTGTCCCATGCTAAGTCATAATCATAACCCTTCAATGTAACAATGTTTTGTCTTTACTATACAAAATCTAAATCATATTCATATTTATCGGCTTTCAGTCCTACTGCTCATTGTATTTCATCTTATGAAGTAGTGGATGCATGAAAATGCCGCTGATATTGGATTTTAAGAACAAGACGCTTTTTGATACATTGTGTTTCCTGCCAGTATCCACAGCAGGACCACCACCACAGTGCATTTTAAGCGCGCCAACCGCTCAACCCCTTCCCCCTATTCCGAACCTTCATCGACACCCCTGACTTGTGCATGCCTCTCGCTTTGCGGCACGTTAATCAAAATAATCACGTGCTCGGCCTTTTGCATATCTGTAGGGGCCATTATTGAATCTTGTATAAGGTCTCATTTGTGCCACAGCCTCCCTCGCTCGTTAACATTTCTGCCCCTGCGTCAAATGCTGGACAATGGCGCAACAACTGCTGCACTATGGCAAACATCATGATGACTAGGCGTGATTTACTGGCAATAATAATGACATGTGGACGAGTTTAGCAGAGAAAAGGAAATAAACCACAAGAAATATAACAAAACCTCTCAGAAAACAAAACAAGACAAAAAAATCTTCCATAGACTTCATAATGGCTTAATTATCACGAACGTCTGACGTGTGTTTAGCCTATAACATGCATTACTGGCTGTGAGCTGATAAGCTCCTCTTTTTTGCAAGCAGAGCAGTGAGGACTGAGCTGACAATACATGTCAATATCTGAGACTCATTGACGTCAGTGTCAGACTTCTTTTGACCTTTCGCTTTCTTATACAGGAACTTATAAAATAAGTGTAGCAGCTACAGGCAATTCCTTTTCAGCTGATCAGAGAAAAGCACAGTCAGCAATTTATCAGATTAACAAGAAGAGTTCGTCTCTCTTAAGACATAGCCGTACATGACAGGTTCAAATCAATATCGGCACAATTAATAAGCAAGATTAGAGCACTTTCAGAACTAATTAAATTTAACGGTTACTTCGAGAAATGATTGGTTTTTGGAAAGGTTGATTATAGACTGGAAGACTTGAAGTGATCTGAACTATGCTGACCCAGGGCTCAAACTTCACAAATGATCAATCGTTAATTTGACGGAGTACTCTTTTCTTCACACTTGAACCATAGTTCTATTGTTGTTTCGGTGAAAAGAGTCTCTCCACATCGGCACTAGCCACAGCACAGTTGTCATTGCATTTAAGGACAAAAGCATTTCTGAAGTAGAAATACGTGTTTCGGAGTTTGTTTCCAGAGGACTCAATTAGAGAAGCTATAGTAATTTAAATGCTATTGGCTTTAGAGAATAACTTTGGAAAACACATAGTGGAGGTGTTAGAGTATTCTAACTAACCGTTAAGAATCACATAGAGAGAGAACAATAGATTTGGTGAAAACAAGAGCTCTATGAGTTAGTATCATTGAAGGGTCAGTTTTGACCAATAAACAAAGCGGATTGCTAAAAATGATAGTGTCAGGAAAGACAGTGGAGTGAGGAAAGTTAGCATTGGTGCACGTAGGCCGAGTTTGATGGGCCAACTCATTGGATGGTTACGTCACAACAATGAATTTCAGTGAAATCCAATTAGTCGGCTGGTGAATGAGGTCTCATTGAAACTCTGACCATCCAACTTAGCTTAGCCAGAGAGTATGTATGTATAGAGAGGTTTCACTGTTGGTCGATTTGCACTGCGAGACAAGGGGGGGGGGGAGGAGAGGGGGGCTCTCGAAACCACTGTTAGCATGGAGCGGAAAGTAGGTTGATGCGGTAAACAATATCCGTTTGTGCATTTCCACAGGGCGCAAGAACTTACAAACGGCTCTAAATAGTTCAGCCCAAAAAACATGAACAAACCACAGTCAACAGATATGCACGCTGTCTTTGGTGAAGGCGGTCTCTTTGAATTCTTGTTTACCGCAGCAACCTAGTTTGGCGATTAGGTGGAAGTGAGATCTTTCTATAAATACATATTCTCTGGCTTCGCCCAGACGCTTACCAGCCATTAGGCTCCCACACCGGCCGGGTGTGATTGGTCGACTGGTCGGATGGTGAGGTCGCACCATTGAGTTTCAGTGACATCCAACTGGTCAGCTATTGCGGTAGGTCTCATTGAAACTATAATATACGTCAAAACGTCACCATCGACGGCTAGTGCGCTCCGACCCTTAATGAGTGCCCGTGAAGTGAGTGGAATACAAACAAAGAAGGCGTGGCTGCAAGAATGTTATTATTAATGTGAGTGGATCGGGAGAAATCGGGCTTAAGGTGAAATTTTTAACCTCTTTAGGAAATCAAAATAAAATATTTCTGAGAAGATTTCAAGCCAAGTACTCTTACTGAATGCAGACGAATGGCCAATCTTCCATTTTATAAGCAAATCTCAATTTCCATAGAAAGTTTTTTCCCCCCTTTGGAGGAGTTTTCTTAGGAATTTAGTCATTCACCTCAAGCGCGATTTCGCCAGATCCACACACATTATTGCATGATTCGGGCTCTCTTAGACAAATATCTTGCATTCGTTGGTCGCAAAGTATTTTCACATGGTGTACGGACAAGCCATTCACAGTATCCATCATTAACGCATTTTCTAGCAGGTACACTTCAACCTCCCGCTGTGTCAAAACTTTCCAGATTCCTCTCGGTCCACATTCTCCAGCGGAATTATGGGTATTTCGCCAACAGAGAAAGGTATTTTAAATGTTTCTTGTCATAATAACTGGATTTATTTGTTCCCCTTCATTTGCTAACGACAGATGCCTGCCATAAAACGTGGAGATATAGCAAGATCGGCTTTGTTGGAACTACGATGTGTTTAGTCTGTAATGAATTTACTAGAAACTGGGCTGTCATAAAGATTGCCTCAGCCGTGACACCATGCCCACTAGTATGATAGGATAACACCAGCAACCCTACCCATATGACGAAGTGTGCGGCTGGAGAAACATCAGTTTTTTTTTTACAGGAGATTGAAGGAGAATAGTGAAAGAAAACTCACTGGCTCTAAAGTATAGAAAACCTAGTGAAAATGGACACGGGCAATATTTATCATACCTTGCTTATGATCAAGGCATGGCATGTTATTTGAATGTAACACTATTCTTTTAAGACTAATTTATTGTGTCGTTTCAAGTCTTAAATGCACGAGACAAATAAGTCCCCATAGCATAGTTTAACAAAACTCACATAAAGGAGAAGATACAGTTTCCCCCAGTAAAAATTTGTCCAGATTGAAAGAAATTAGGCCATTATTATGTAAAAGAATGTAATTTTTCAGTGGGACTGAATAACTGTCCATTTGAAGAAATAGTTTCTAATGTATTAGATCTATAGTCTGTGTTAGGGTATGAATTGATTGTTTCATAAGGCCGTACGTTTACAGTGCTCGGTACTGTTGAAAATTGCACAAATAATAATGCCAGCGTGGGTCGATCAGTTTTATATTATTGTATTTACAATGAAAATACACGCAAAACACGAATGAGTTTCAGATCAGAGTACACAGTTTTGTCAAACTCAACCTGGTCAATACATAAGTTTCAATTACGCACTAAAGTGAACTGTACCCGATAACATTAAGACACCAAAGACAAAAAATTCCTGTTATTGTAATCCGTATTGTAGGCCAATTTTAAAAGAGGATTTATAATCATAGGCTTATTCTCCCAAAACCTCAGTTACCCCTCTCCGCCCCACCCCCATTTCTGCTTGTGGGAAAATTCTGATTTTGTGAGAATTTGTTCTTAGGGGCATAATTATAAGGGGTTTTCATGATCATTGGTGTATTTAGTGTATAAGGTATTGGAAATTACTAATAACAACTTTTCTCGCCTTTAGCTGTTGTTTAAGTATTTATTGGTAGCATCTGGGAACTGCAGAGAAAACTGAATGAGCAGTAAAGCCACGAAAAGACGAACAACCAATTTGAACGATCGTTTTCTTACACGACGTAGAACGTGTTTAATTAAAAACAACAAACATAGATTTGCACGAAAGGAGCACTTGGGAGCCTCCGCACATCCATTGAATTATATTAATCCAGTTTCCACTGAAATTTCACTTTTGAGGTTTCGGGTGACACAAATCACAATGCATTTCCCTTTTCCGTACAAGTAGCCAGCAAGAAATGGCATGTAAACATTCAAGCCCGGAAACGTCTTTTCTTGCCAAGGACAAATTTGCCTCCTTTGTCCACCGCTGACCTACTGGGTGCAATGACCTCTTGTAACCTGGAGATAATAGTGTGAAATTCTCCTTGATTCAGAGGCATAGCTCAGTCTTATGCCCATCTAAGGAGCACACTTAGGATCTAGGACTGGAGGCCGCCTCTGCTTTCGTTAGTGTTGTTGTTAGTTGTGGTTGTGGTTTTCTATTTTCAAAGGAAGGGATAATGTGTACAATCACGACTGTGTGGTCAGTGCACAAAATATGACACACACACTGAGACCAGCAATTCGTAAATGTACAAACAAAACCAGTGAGGTCCTCTATCTATCTATCTATCTATCTATCTATCTATCTATCTATCTATCTATCTATCTATCTATCTATCTATCTATCTATCTATCTATCTATCTATCTATCTATCTATCTATCTGTCCGTCCGTCCGTCCGTCCGTCCGTCCATCCATTTATCCATCCATCCATCCATCCATCCATCCATCCATCCATCCATCCATCCATCCATCCATCTATCTATCTATCTATCTATCTATCTATCTATCTATCTATCTATCTATCTATCTATCTATCTATCTATCTATCTATCCAATATGCTATTAGCATTTATTTAGCTGAGCCATGTTAAATTTAACATTTCTGCTTTAGGCCTAAGGGTACATGTCTCTACTCCGCCCTGGTAACTCTTTCCAAGGATGTCAGATAGGCCAGACATATTTATGCTCCACTGTCATCCACGCATCTGATATCCCAGACAGGTAAAACTGTGTTTCAACTAATAAGCTTGAAGTGACAGATGTAATCAGATTGGCTTAAATCAACTATCACAATATCATTAATTAAAAGCGACAGTGAAAAATATCTGAAATGTCCCAGACATCACAGGTAATCTGACAGGTTTATGGTTTTGCTATATCAGGTCGTTTTTTTCTTTTTTGACCCAGAGAAATCAACATTTTAGCATTTTTCTTCATACGAGGGAGCAATAATCAACTATTTGAACAGTTTATTAATCAATGTAGGATCTGTTCCATGTCAGGAAAAACACCTGTGGGAAAAATTTATATGCGAATTAACTGGTAAAAGACAGCACAACTGAATAACAAATATTAAAAGCTTCAGTCTAGTTATCTTAAACTGGGCATTTTTAATAGAGGCCGACAATCTGGGGAAAAAAATGTATTATCAATCACTTTGATTTAACCGACCGCGCTAGGAAATAACATTTTACAATTTTTAGACTAATTTTGACGTCACCTTAGTCGTTATATTTTATCACATGAAAACAATGTCGATGTGATGAGAAAAGGGAAAAAAGAGTAGGTTTGTAAAGTCCAACACAAGGAGTATTGTTAGGCCTACAAAAGAAGACAATGAACAAATATTAATCTCTATGAATCTGTAATATGGTTTTTACTGCTCAAAATAAACAGCTTATTACAGTGATAATTTCAATTTACAATAGTATTTGTTTTCGAAAGCTCAAATATGAAGTAAACTAAAATAATATGAAATAAATTATCTGATGGAATATAATTTTCCCAGCATACTTAGATTTATGGCCCCAGTATTCATGAATGGGTGGCCCATGGCATACCGAACATCAAACCGGTCGTGATTTAGTGTTCGTTATGTAAATAATAGAAAACAGGACCAAGGTTAATAAGCATAATATTATTACTCATTAGGTTCGGGGTTGGAATAAGGATGAGATTTATGGCTAAGATTTGGTACAAGGTTGGAGTGACAACCATAGCCAATTGTACGAGTGAGGGTACTCTGTAAGACTCAGAGCTCTCAAAAGAACCGCGACCACATAAATTCACCACTACGTTGACTCACTTGACACTTCCAATCTTGAAATATCACGGGGAAATCTTTTCAAGCGCTAAAAGCTCTTAGGACCTGCTTATACAAAGATGAATGACCCTGCTGCTTGAATATCTTTCGACCTCTAACCTTTGCCCTCCCTATTGATCAGGGTGTCCCCCCTAGTTCCTTCCCCACCATCCTTTCTCGCAGCTGTTTTAGATTCGGTAGCGGACGCAGGCGCTCTTAGTTTTTCTAGGTCACGATCCCGGGGAACAGTACGGTAAGTCACCCCGCCTCATTGGTATTGTACTTCAATCTTCCACATTACCACAACAGCTGAGATACAACCCCACTCGGGAATTTTACTGTTATCTGGGAATTTTACTCAATAGGAACATACAAAAGAACTGCAGAACATCGTGAGTATTTCTTGTCTTTTGAGTAGTTTTAGTCTCGGTTAGTTGTCCAGTTGTGTTATTTTCTGATGTGTTTTGAGTTGCGCTCGTAAAAATTAATACGGGTTAGGTTTGCTTGGACATTTCAATAACCTTGTGGTAAAATTTGTAATGATATCGTTGCCCTTTAGAACTTTTTATCAGTTCCTACTAGTATGCAAATAAGCTTTATGGAAGTGTAGTACTGATTTTACTGCTCAAAATACACACTTTAACTTCAATGATAATTTCAAATTATGGTGATCTCAAACCTTTCATTTTTAATTCTCTTACTTTCAAAAACGGTTAGTTCATCCTATCATCTTTGTTTTTGATCAGTGCAAAAAGATATCATTTCTAAAGGAATGGGTGAAATAAAAATGTGACATTCGTTCTATTTCTTTCTGTCTTCTGAAGGTTTCCGGGCGATGCATTCTTGCACGTCCTTTGTGTTGACTCTCCGTCGTTCTTTGTACTCCATGTTTCTCCTCCCATCTTGTCTTTCTCTCAGTTTCATATCCCTTGTGTCTTCAGCGTCTGTCCCTTTCTCTCACTCCAGCAAACATTTTACGATTTCGAATTGTTCAGTATTATTGTCAAATCTTTAGATGTTTGTTCTTATCATTTTTGTTTTGTTTGGGGGAGGGCGGGGGGAGGTGTAGTTTTAGCCTAGGCCTGCACAAATCGATTTGATTGGCCGGTTATTTGGATGATGTCATCAGTACAGTTAGTTTCAAAGCTATCTTGCGCACCAATGAACTAGTTGGACCTTACTGAAACTGAATAACTAGGCGCGCACTGGCCGGCTTTGCCAGGCCGGCTAGTTAGATAGAAACGTCGTGACATTCAGGTTTAGTGACATCCAGCTAGTTCGCTGGTAAATAGCAAGCTCTCATTTAAACTCAATGTAGTGACACCACCATCCAATTAGTTAGCCGATCGAAATCATCTGGTGTGCGCCTATTATGCTGATACCCGATTTCCACTTTCCTTCTTTCTTTCTTTCTTTCTTTCTTTCTTTCTTTCTTTCTTTCTTTCTTTCTTTCTTTCTTTCTTTCTTTCTTTCTGTCTTTCTTTCATTCTTTCTCTCTCTCTTTCTTTCTCTCTCTCTTTCTTTCTTTCTCTCCTTCCACAGTTCATTACTTTAAAAGACAACGAGATCATTGAATACGCCGGGTATGTAATTTTGTTATAAAATCTTGACGTGTATAAAAAATATAACGCATTTTCAGGTGTTAATGTCCTTAACATTCTTGTGGTTTTATGTACTTTAGAAATTTGATACAAGTGTTAAATGAAAATAAAACATTGGAGGGTTGTAGAATGCACAAGAGAGGATGGCCATACTTTCTCATGACCGACATGCTATTGAGTGATGGTGCTTGGCATTTTACTATATGCTAGTAAGGTTATTGTTTCATCTTAACTTTTGATCCTGTCCATACAGCCACTTTATTGTGATAATATCCCTGACCATAAATCGTAATAAAAAATGAATATTCATTCTGCCGTTTTGTTTTACGGCCCGAGTCATAGAGGCCGGCCACAAGATACATACGCTTTGAGGGGCTGGGGGTTGGGGAGAAAGGGTGGCTGTATCAAAGATACTGGACACAGTAAGATGAGACAGCAAAGTGATCACTATATCAAGCATTCTTCTCATGCTATATGCTATGGGCCTCGCCTCCGATCAGCGCGCAAATTGTGTTAGAGGTGCAAAGATTTGTTTTTACAACTATGGAATAACACACGTTACTGAGTTAGGGGGCACCTGTAAAGCTTATAAACTCTTTTCAATTGCGATCATGAATTCAAAAGTTCAATTTTACTTGTATTTTTTTAAAAGAAAATAAGATGTAGGGTTGTACGAAAATCAAATGTAAGCTATATTTCCAATGAAACAGTCAAATAATCCTTGCAAAATGCCGTTCAAAGTTTCGAAACATCAGTGTTTTATTATGTACATGCAAAATTTCAATTTCCAAACGCTCGTGCAAATGAGGAAAGGGGATGGGGTTGTGAAAACTAAACGCAACAGAAGCGTACAAAGGAGGTAATGGGCGGGCGGCGGGGGGGGGGGGGCGGGGGGGGGGGATAAAAGTTGCCAAAATTGAAGGTACGTACTTTATGGATGGCCCCTTAAAAACTGGCAGAAATGCTTACAAGACTTAAGGAAGAATTGCCACGTTGGCTATGTCTTTCAGAAGAAGAAGAAGAAGAAAAAAAGTTTTTGTCACTGGCAAGCTGTGACCTCCCAAGGCCAAGGATGAGAATGTGAAGGACTTTAGTGACCTCAAGTGGATAGGCCAGGTTTTTAGGTCAAGCCAAAACCTGAAGAGATACTTTGAGCGAGGACGTCACGTTTGAACCAAGATCAGGGTGGTATCACGTGACACAGACCAGGTGGAAAGATACCCCTCTAGATTATTTCTTTAGAACTGGCCTGAATGTAATATTAGTGCCGTGACTAGAATACTGAATAGATCTACAATGTTGAATAGAAAAGAATGACCATTGCAATATTGTGTCGACACAAAAGTATTAGAAAAGAAAAGGCATTAGCATAATAGAAAAGAAGGCGTTAGCACGTATGTTTTATAATACGAATGTCAACGTAACATAGGGTTTGGTCCCCATTTCCCAGGTCTCTAAGTAAAAGGTTAGGTAAAGTTCAGTGCGTTACAGTTACTTTTTCTGCACTGTAAAAAGTACCTAGTGCGTCCTGAAATATCTGCAGGTATTATGCCAGTATTTTGTTGCTAATTTTGTTTCGTTTCTGCTGCTTTCCCCGCAACATTTTTGACTATCGAGAGTTACCTTTCCTGCAAGCTCATTTATTCCTGCATCAAATAGAGCAGAGTAATGTCAGAGGGGTAATTTTTGTATGGACACTCACGAAAGCTGGGGTTCTGAGAGGGACATAAGACACGCATTGGCTCGATCCGGGGTTGGTTGTGCAAAGTCAAAAAAAACAAACAAACCAAGATTGCGATAATAGAGCTTTCGATTTCACAGATGAAAAAAAAATGTATGGCCATGCAGGTTAAAAAGAACCACAACAACAGAACGCTGGATTTATATAAGAACGCTTTCAATTGTCACAGATAAACGTTTATGGTTGTGCATGATAACAAAAAATGTCCAAAATCAGGATTTCGATAATTAAGCTTTCGATTCCACAAATAAGGATGTATAGTTGTGCATGGTCAAACAAAACAAAAACAAAACAAAAAGAAGAAACAAATCAGGATTTCGATAATAAAGCTTTGGATTCCACACATGACAATTTTTACATAGAAGAAGTTAATGGCAAAGGGTTTTGGCATTCTTGAATGGTAACATCAAACTTAAAATGAATACAAAACTAATCAGTACAAAATATAACAACAAGGTCGTATATTAGACATGTCCTTTCTTTAAAACTCACTCCATCTACAAACAACTTCATTTTTCCTGTCCCACACAATTAGAAATTAGAAAGGCTGAAAAAAACAACAAACAAACCATTGTAGCTATTTCATGTCAATTTATTTCGCACCTTCCTGGGCCCAATATCAGAGTCGTAAGCAAAATAAAAACAGTAACATCGGTGAATACACTAATATTTAAAAAATAAACAAAATAGCATGCAACTGATAGGAGAGGATACTGTAAATAATGCATATCTTCATTTCAGTGTCTGCAAAATGTATAGATTCTCTGCCCTTTTGGAAGATGTCTCATTTACGAGTATGTTTGGACGTCTTTTGCATTTCATGCTTATTCGCGCTTCAAACATCGATTATATTTTTAGCCCAGGAGTCAAACATTTGTGAGTTAAGACGGGGTGTACACAACTGAAAGAAAAACGTTGTTGGTTTTTTATAATAGACATCTTCTTTCGTTGCCTCTCTCTCGCTCTCCCCTCCCCCTTCTCTCTCTCTCCCTCTTTCCCCTTTACCCCGCACTTACCACCACCCCCACCCATCCCCTTCTCTCATGTACGGCCGAGGATTACATCGAATCTAATTAATTGAAAAGTCATATTATTTCCAGTCACGTATTGCCCTTACGATCAAGTGATGTCAATAGTGCCACACACAGAGGCAATGCCCTCAAATGATACGACCTCTCTTGCAATGTAATCAACCCCCCCCCCCACACACACACACATACACCTACCACCGCATAATTATTCTGTCCCGTAACGGCCTCAGACCTAAACTAAATAGTCGGTTAATGCCAGAAATTCAGCGAAATAACACAAAACCATCTGTTTCTTACAAATCAGTGGATGGACTCGAAGGCTCAGTTAGACACGCCAAATCTGGCCTGAACAAGAGTAAACCCATGCTTTTATAGCTGTTCTTGTATTGGTCAGATACAATGACCCACTTTTGAGACTTTCCTCCGTACAAAAACAGATCAGCCTTGTCGTGGATCGAAACTGAACTTTAAAAATCACATAGCTGTGTATTCCCTGGTCAAGCGGCAACCAGTACTCTAAAAAAGTAATTGTCTTTTCCGGAGGCCTAGAAAGGCATGGAGTTTTGTGCCCCCTTTAATACTTTGTTAATTTCCATTTTGAGGTGACAAAGGAAATCATTAGTCGTACAAAATCATAACCCAGACGAAGAGATCAGACAGCAAGATAGGGCACGTTTCATTCAGTAAAATGATATGAAGTGGACACTACATGGGTATACGGTTTTTGTCCGTAAACCGGCAGAGCTGCCAGCCAGTGTTCGGTGGATATAGGTCGGCGTTACGTAGCGAAATAGTCATAAGACGAGGATGAGATAAATGAATTTTATTTCATTATATTTTCATGAAAGCCTAGGAATTCCGTGGATTTACAAACTCTTTATTCCTATTTTGTGTTTGTTTACTTGAAAATTCCGGTTAAAACAGTACCCGTGTGTTTCAGGTAAGCATGTGAGGAGCGAGAGAGAACGAATTAGAAATGGAAAAAAAAAATAAAGTAGATATGTATGCTTTTAGCATAATCATTCTGCTCTCTGAAGTCTTTGATTCATATATTTCTCATCCAATTAATGCCACTGGTGGCAAACTGAAAGATAAAGTAACGTTAAGGGAAATACGCAAATACACTTCTGTTGCTATGCAACTGAGAGTGCTTGCATGATGTTTGAAAGGAACATTTTCTGAATGTTTAAAGTTACATTCCACTCACTTTATGCCTTATGAACAAAGTTTTCCTATTTCGTCACATTAAAACTCAAAATACCCTGAAAACAGCCTTCCAACACACAAATGACTGTTGATGGAATGCATTCTTTTTTAGTAATACACTGAGCTTGCTCAGAAATGACAATTGCATGATACAGTTACACATCGTAAAGAATTTTCAGTGTTGTTTTTGTAGTGGAAGCAGAGCAGACACAATTATGATTAAACAACAACAACAACAAAATTATGATAACAGACATAAAGACTACTATAAAAATTGAAAACAAACGAAGAAACGCCAACGGTTTCTCTGCATTCTGTGAAAACAAATATTGTGAAGACAAAAAAATTAAGAAGGAAGCTCCCCGCACACTAACGCTGAATAACAATAAAGAAAAATAAAAATGTTTTGGACTCATTAGCGTCATCGATTTATGATGGGAATAACCTTTGAATAAGAGCCTTTTTAAATTATTAAGGAGAAGCATCAATGCCATGTCTTGAGTACAAAATGCTCTATGATTTTTGTTAAGGGAGTTCAATAGGTATAACAACGGCGGTCTTTGATTTTATTTGCACAAACTTCTTCGTGTCTGTGCTCAGCAGGCTGGGAAATTAATCTTTAATGTATGTTATTGTACAGAACAATAGTTATTGTATTCTGCAGACTGACAACTACAAATTTACTAGCCTATTTACGTCAGTCAGTGTTCATTTTTAGCATTTCCTGGGTAGATCCCACTTTTAAAATAATATGGATGCTGCACACCCGGAGGCTGATCCCACGGTCGAAAGTAACCCACTGAATTTGTTGCTGCGGCTCTACTAAAATGTAAGTGTTTCATACGTTTTCTGGGGTTATCAAGATATTGAAAAGTACATCAGTATCTCACGTTGCTTCGTCCATGGAAACTGATTTTGTTTGACAGGTAGATGGCCTATAAATGCGTGTGAAATGATTAAATAAAATGAAGGTTAACGTCACTGTTTCTTCTACCTTGCTACCCTATTCCAAATGCATTTTAAATTCGTGCCCATCAAATCGGTCTTCAGAATTCTTAAAAATGGCACTGGTCTAACCATATTAAGCAACAACAAATCAGAATTATTACGTTCTTTAGTATTTGAGAAAGTAATTGACACCCGTGCCGATGCCCTTGGCTCCTTCATTTTCAGCAAGTAATTTCATTTAATGGTGTATAAAAGGGTAACCCTGGCGCGCATCCCGTGAGATTAGGAAGACAAGAAGACAGAACTGTCATCGCTTTTGTGCATTTTTAATCAGAACTCCCCAGGAATACATCAGAAAATATGAATTTGTTAAGGCGTTGGGATTTCCAAGATCTCGATTTTATTCCATTTCACAGCGATAAATTTGAAGATGGAAACTGGTGTCACGGTGAGAATTTCTTGATCACGCTGTTACCAATTGTATTGTGTATTATGGTAAAATCTAGGTTAATGGACTCAAAATTCGATAAGAAAAAAAGTGCAAAACCTCACCTTTTTTTCTCATACTGTCCTGGAAACTTCTCTAGTCAATTGAGAGAAGGAAACTATAAATGTTCACCATCGGCTCACTTCTACATTCTGCTAAAAGCTCTAGACAAAGAAATGAACTTCCTTGTACTTTGTTGTAAAATCTGCTGAGCTCCATCAGTTTCGCTGTGGGGCTTCACTATGGATAATTTGATGATAAAAACCGAAACTTCTCGTAAACTCAGTTTGTGCACTGAAATGGCTTTATTGTGTTGTTGGGTGGTACGAACTTTTGCCCTCACTTTGTGATAGTGTAAGGTTCTTGAAGGATTTCTGAAGCAATCCTGCCACATTCCACCCGACAGTGTATGTAAAACGCACGTGAGTTCTAATTGCAGAGATTTTTCCTGACCCAATTTATTTCCCATGTGTTCTAAATACAGTTAAGCCACTCAGATTTCTTAGTTACCATCGTTTCTACCTCTGTTCAGACTTCAGCGTTGCTCTAGACGGTGTGTTTTTTCAGTTCTTTGTCACTTTCTGTTTAGTAACTATGCTTCACATGCCTAAAAAGAAAACGATATGCATGTAGTAAATACTAAAATAAAACAAAATAAAATAAAGCCAGACCGGCACAACAACATGGACATTTTAATCAAAGTCACCAGTTTGAATAATATATATACCATGGCTTTATATCTGCTTGTAGCGTCTCGCAGGCCACCTTTTTCTCTCTCCTCCCGCTGTTATCAGCGGGATTGACAACCCTAACCCGCCCCCCCCCCTTTTTTTGTTCGCCGCGCTCGGCGACCCTTCTCGGCCCTGTCCGTGGGGAATTTTTTTCTTTCCCTTTGATGTCTCGCGGTGTGTGGACATAGGTCTGACCTGTTTTGTTAATTGTAGGACAATCCAGAAAATACCATAGTATGCGAGATAACTTGTTTACGCTAGGTTGGCCTTGAAATGATGTAACCCCTTGACATGTTGTTGTATGATTGGGCGCTTTGTGTGTATCCCGCACATTCCAGATCAGTCTCGGGCTAGTTAGGGGGTCAAGCCAGTTCGCAAGTGTTCCGTCAGAATGGGTATAAATATAGGACAGCCAGGCGAGCGGGTGGTGTGTGCAAGATCTAGTTATATGGTCAGATGTGTATGCCTTCCCCGCTAAGCGTTAGTAGGTTGTGAGATATCACGTTTTCATCTAACAGTATTTAGTGTTCGACGGATCCCGTGTTTAATTTTTTTTCAACAGTTCGTGGCACTTTCGTTTTTTAGAGGGTAGCCTTTCAGATCATCTAACTCTCCCTACTTAACGTACTGAAATTTACCTCAACTGTTACATTACTTTTAGGCTTTTAGGACTCTGTCTTGTTCGTGACATTTTCCCTGCGTGCATTATGATAAGGTTAGAACAGCCCGCTTTGGAATAATCTTTGTTTTTCCATTACCTATTAAAATATTTAATGTAGTTTCATAAGATTGGCATTCAAAATTGGCACTTTTTAGTTCGTGAATTTTAGCACTGGTAATGACAGAGGTGATACGGAGAACTTTTTGTGGTAATGTTATGTCATAATTGTTCCAACACACTTAATTGTTACAAAGAAACATCGCTATCATTATAATTAAGATACATTTTTATGAAAATGCGTTTAAATTTCCTGACCCAGGTTTATGAACATGCCACATGCCACATGCCCTTATCTAGTTTGAATTTGGAGAAAGCACGTCGACATTATAAGGGTCACATTGTGCTGGGAGAAAAGCAAGACGACAGGGCAGATTATACAGGAACGTCAGGACAGAAAAAGACCCTACCTGAAACGCCCACCAGCCACCAGCGCTCTTATCTAGAGCATCATCTCCCATAACATCATCATCAATATCAGCATTAAAAGAAGAAACAAGATTTTAGCTGATGCATAAAGCTTTAATGCACACACAGAACAGGAATTAGCTCTTTCAGCGGTTGTCTTTGATCCAACCAGGACATAGAATCTGCTAATGAAAATGAATGATAATCTGCTCAGATCGTGCTCTCACAGGCGTCAATAAAACCAGGGGTTCCCAACCGTTTTCTTCCTGCTCATCCCTAGCAACAGTGGCGGACCTACATAGTCGGGACTCTGAAGCATGAACTGTTGTGGGGCCTCTTCCCAGCCAACATCCATAATTCACTCATTAAAAAAAGGTTTCTTCAGGGCCCCTTCCGGGATTAGAGGCCTTGAAGCTTAAGCTTCATTAGGTTTATTGTACACCCGCCACTGCCTAGCAAGTTTTCTGAGGTAAATTTACCCCCTACCCTGATTTGTACAGCACTTTGAGTTTACACTTCTACACGTAATAAAGCAACCTACAAAGAGGAAATTTTAAATTACTGTTTTAGATCCCATCAAGTTCAAATAGTAAGAACCATAATAATAGCATAATAATGTTATTTTACTCATGTCTGAACTAATGATGAATAGATATTTGTATACAAGAACAATTCCAGAATCAGCAACCTTACCCCCCCCCCCCCCGGCATCTGGCATCTCCCTCCACCCCACCCCCTGTAAATCGCCCCAGGCCGGGAACCCCTGAATCAGTTAGATTAGGCCTTTTCTGTAGATTAAAACCTTACATCGCTCCAGTATCAGTTTTCAATTTGAGTCTCAGGTCAAACGTTACAGGTTAGAACGACAGAATAGCTTGTTATGAGAAAACCGGCAGCTCACAACGGTTTTAATAACAAATAAAATGAAAGTTTCAGTATTGAATTTTTTTTCTTCTTTTTTTTTTACACAGGCATTGACATTAATGTCTTGTCCGGGTCCATTTTGTCTTACTGGCGAGAACATTAATTCAGCACAGATGTTTTCTGTTGTTTTTTTCTCCGTTTGTGTGTTTCTGTGTTCTGGTCTCTCTCTCTCTGTCTCCTCTTTCTCTCTTCCCCCCCCCCACACACACACACTCTCTCTCTTTTTCTGCTCTCCCTCTTCTCTCTTTCTCACTTCTCTCTCTCTCTTTTTATTTCTCTCCCCTCTCTCTCTCTCTCTCCCCTCATTTCTTCTCTCTCCCCCCCCTCTCTCTCTTCTTGTCTCTCTTTTTATTCCTCTCGCCTCTCTCTCTCTTCCCCTCTTTCTTCTCTCTCCCCCCCTCTCTCTTCTAGTCTCTCTCTTGCTTCTTTCTCTCCCTCTGTCTTTCTGCATGTGTGTATGTATATGTGTGGACAGCGGCAACAATACAGCCATTGTTTGTCAAAAACGGGCAAAAAGAAAAAGTTGTATGTTGCAAAGTCCCGCGTGAAAAATAAAACCCAAACGGTACAAAGCAAACTGAAGAGAAGACAAAAAATGTTCTAATTTTTGCCTTTCGCCTTTATCAAGAAAAAAAAAAAATGGAACAGAGAAAACAATTGAACAATAAAAGGTTTCAACAGGAAATGTGTACAAACAGAATATGGTACTTAGCTGCGAGTTCTTGTTTGGAGCAGCACAAGAGCACGTCCGTCTGCCAAAGGCATGGAAGCTCGAAGTCAATTGTTTTCTCTGTTCCATATTTTTTTTTCTTGATAAAGGCGAAAGCCGAAAATTAGAACATTTTTTGTCTTCTCTTCAGTTTGCTTTGTATCGTTTGGGTTTTATTTTTCACGCGGGACTTTGCAACATACAACTTTTTCTTTTTGCCCGTTTTTGACATTGCTAAGAGTCCTGCTGCGACCCCACAGTTTTCTGTGGTTTTTGTAATATTTAGCCATTGTTTGTGAAATATCGGCTTACGTGCGCAAGGAAACAGAACAGAAAGAAGGTAAAACAAGACGTAGATTGAAACAGTGTAAATGTAACTGTCATGTCGCAGACTTTGAAAACATTACCGGCGTCTTTGACACGTTGTTTCTTTCTCTTTTGGGCGGGCAATTTTTATAAACTGTACTTCTACGTTAGCGCTAATAATCACTTTTTTTTTTTTTTTTGTTTCCTAATATCTTCAAGTAATGTTTTCTCGAACATCAAATTTCCTTCCCTTGAGGTGAGAGAAAAGTATTTTGTTGTTATTTTTCCGTCGATGGTCCTTGGAAACCATTTTTGAACTTAAATCGGACCTCAGCTTGCCTGCATTACTTTTGTAGTATAAAATTTAAAGAAAGAGAATCGAACCACGGCTTTGCCCGGTGTGCATCATAATATAGAATTTGAAGACGAGAAAATATCTTGTCGCAATAAGTATCTTAACTTGTGGAGTGTGAATGAAGAGCACGACTTTTAGAAACTGAGACACACGGCAACAGAACTGATAAAACATTGAAATTAATCTTAAGACACGAGAGTTAGAGATGAGCTGTTCAGACTGCTAAATAAACAAAGGGTCTTAGCCAAATAAAGAATTGAAGTAAAGAGTCAAATAACAGTGAATTAAAAAAATATAATGTGCATGTGATAAAAGAAAAACATCAGGGTTTCAAAAAACGTATGCCATTAGCTTAACCCCTTCACTGCCACCCCAGAAAGTTTCCCAGTCAAATTCGCACACAGGACTCTTATAGCCTGGACAATCTTCATACCTCTAAAAATGTCCCTTCTTGGCGCACGTGTAATGCAATAGTACTGACCACACCTGAAGGAAGTTATTACAAAAACCACACAGACGGTACTGTTTGAAAACTCCTCACATGAAATATGGCAATAATCCCACAATTAGATCTGTACCAGTTATTGAGTCTACACTTGCCACAAAATGCATTTTCCCTGGTGTAATAATATATGGTGCTGTTACACACAAATTAATGGCAGTGAAGGGACTAGGGAAGAATATGATAAAGTATGGTACGGGAAAAAGAGGAAATTGAGAACAGGTAGAAGGTAGGGGATGAAGGGGGAAACAGATGATGAATGTAAAACACAGATTAAAAAAAAAATAAATGACTAGAAAGGAAGAGAGACGCTATTTTTCTTCTTTTTCTTCTGTGATCTTCGTGTCAGTCACCACTAGATCAGGAGTCCAGCGGCCTGTATGAAAAATGCCGTGAGTTTATGTCAAGTTCCCCTTCAGTCCCATAAAGCTCCGACTGTGGCGCCCTGCCTCCAGCCTCTAAGTTTATGTTTGACATTATTTCAGGCCAATATTTCATACCGTGTTGTCCAGCAGTGTTTACATCCCGGGTCTGAATGTCTACACTATTTTGGTGGGTGGGATGAAGGATGCATTAGAAAAAAAAAAAAAACCCAACTAGACTGAAACCAGATTAACAATAAACACAGGACCAGAGGAATGCAGCAAGAAGAGGTTTCGAGTGTTAGTCTGAGTCTGAGTTTGGCGATAAGGGCCAGATTGTGGCAGGAAGAAGCCAGATGATAGACAGAATAATTATAAGAGAACAATAACACAGAAGGAGACCCTAAAGCGCCCACCAATCACCCGCAGAAGAAGAGGGAAAACAATGATTAGAAATAAACATGGGGAATAGGGCACTGAAATGTGAGGATAAAAAAGGAAAACTGGATTGGAATTGACAAATTAAATTATTAAATTTATTCTAAAGCGAAGTACGTTATTAAATCATGCTTAATAGTCAATATTAAACTATGCAGAATACAGTAGGTATCAGTTCTATTTCTACGCATGCCAGGGGAGCTATAGAGCGCCAGCACCACGTGTCTTTCCTGCGGGTTGATTCACTATTGACAAGATGTCTTACACTAAGCTTTCCTTTACGACATTCTCAACCCTTATTCTTCATGCAAAGCGTGTGTACTGACTCCAGCCATATTCTTCCAGATCAGTAAATCTCAACCCTTACCTTAACCCAAAGTTCTCATATAAATCTAACCATAGCCCTGTATATAACCATATACCTGTCGTATCACGTCCGGCGACATGCTGGGAGAAGCATCACCATTAGCCTGTAACACCAGGGGTCTGCCAAGGAATCACATGAAAATAAATTAATATTATTGCTCTCGCAGGTACATTGCACTGCTTCGCTAATCCCTGGCGCTCTCAACTTGTGGCGCTCACGCCTGAACAACAGCTTGGCATTCCCAAACATTATCAGACCGACACTGCATTCTTACGCTACAATTTATCATTCGTAATCGCCACGTGCCAGCGGACGGAGATACAAAGAGAATGCTAGATATTGGTTTTATGACCACAAGGTACACAATAGCGTTGCCGGAATAATAGCGATACTGTGGTTTTACTCTAGTGAGAGAAGATGTTTCATGGAGTACTTTCAGTCTGAGGATTCTGGTTTTAAAATTACAGCAATGACAGAGCAAAGAATTTGCGCACCGAAGTGTGTAACGCTGCACAGTCACATGTATTTTCACCACTCACGTGTTATCGCTGTGAGCGCGCGTGAGCCGTCGAATCAGATTACCTAGACAAGCAAATTGCCATGGCATGGTGAAATCTTTGCCGGTCTTTCGGCATAGACCTGTAAATTATATGAGCGTCCTTTATCTGGGACGCTACAAATTTGTCATGCTGTTAAGACGAATCGTATCACAGAGCTCTGTACTGCCGTGTTACGAAAAAAGACCGTATGTCAAACTAGGTAAAATTCATTGTTTAACATCATATTTTACAGAATGAAATGTGCTTTTCTTTCTATCTGGGGTACAATTTTGCACGTCAAATAGTTTCTTTTGAATATCATAAAGTGGAAACCGAACAAAGATTGGAGCGAGATGTGTTTTGTGTTTGTTTTTTTGTTTTTTTGTCATTTACGGTGTTTTGTCATTAAACCGCAGTGTATGTGAGCTGATATAGTTTTTGTTTTGTTTTGTCCCGGTTTTGTTGTTTGCTTTTGGACAAAGTGCAGGTGAACTTATGATTGTCGGACATATCAATCGTTACTTAAGCTTTCCTGTTGAAATAGTGTCATCCGGGAGGCTGTTTTCTGGCTAGAGGCGACTTCGTTAAATTGAAAGTGCGACCTAACGGCGCAGATAGAAACAAGAGTGTGTCAAGGATTAAAGGGTGTGATTGAGAATGTCTGTGAGTTCTCTAGTGAGCGAGACTTGTGAGTATGCACGTGATACTGATTGAGTGGAGAAGAGGATTAGCTAGTGAGGAAATGAATGAGCGCTCAGGGAATTTATAAGTGGGCATCCATCTCACAAGTTCACTAACGTATCAAACGATTTCCCATTTTGGAGCGGAACGCTTCAAAATTTTGGTAACAGAGATATCTTTTGTGCACACACGCGTGTGGCAAACACGTTTCTGCTAATGAATTTGATGAATTAAAGATATCGTTACGGTAGTTCATGAGAATATGATTATGTTGTTCTGGCTACGAGCGACGACAAAACAGTCAAAACTCAAAACCACCAAAATCTGTATGTGAGATGGACGACGATGTGATTGAACGCATGAAGAAATCACTATAACATCAACAATAAAAGAATCCAGTATGTCTTTCAAAAGGTGAGTTAGGGAATGTGTGAGTGGAACGATGACTAACTGAAGAAGAAATGGATGAGAACACGAGTGAATGCGCGAAAGAATAATAAAATTGTAACAGAGCGAAAATAGGCTGGGGGTTGGTGGGATGTGGGGTGAGGGGGGGGGGCGGGGATCTTGAGAAGAAGAAAGTAGGCAAAAAAGTCAGTCTGAATCCCATTTAAGCAATGTCGTTTTCTCTCTGTTTACCGGGCGATTGCGATCGTACTATTGGGAATAATCAATACTTGCCTAGGATGAAATGCTGATTTCTTTCACCACCTAGAGTAGTTACTTGACTTAGAAACAAGACCAACTGTATGGCAGATAAAAAGGATGCTGTTACAAGTGCGCACGTCCCTTAAGTTTTTTGCGCTAGGGGTACGTATTTTTATTGACTCCAGAGCTAGAGAGCTCCTCCCGAAATGCTCCTTGACAACAGTCTTAATTAATTATGATTAATTGTTCTTTCAGATTTTCTTTTTGTTTTTCTCCTGTTTTTTTTTATTTTGTTGAAAGGGTATGACGCAGGGTGAACAAAATTCAATATTTTCCTTATTTGGCTTTGTAACATACTGCACTTTTCATGACTTCCGCGCGTTTGCCATTAGGTGGCTGTGCGAAATCTGTGTACCCTAAAAGCAATAGCTGCCTTATCTTATCAATTCTACTATCTTTGCTTATAACAACAGCCTTTTAAAAGATGAACATAAATTCATCATTTTCAGTAATAAAAATAAAAAGTACATAATATTAAGAATCTAGCCAACAAGCCTACGGGAATCCAACGTGCCGGATTGATGCCAATTTTGCACATAGGAACGAAATCGCTCCTACTTAGATCCCCTGGTTACGACTTTGCGTCGATTTGACGTAGGGAACCTGGCCCCTATGATAATCCTGCCAATCTTATGGAAATCTACGTCAGATTGACACAAGTATACTGGTTGGGAAGACTGGGCGATCGGTTTCTAATCTTTCCACCAAAACAAACGTAGAAAAAAACAAACAAACAAACACTTCACTTTTCCCTCAGCCTATATACATGTACTGTAAGATTTTACCTCTATCTCTCTCTTTCTCTCTGCCTCTTTTCCTACGTTGGCTCTGAAAATTAAGCAATATTTAAAAGATCATTACACAATGACAGCACAGAAACGTATATTTTACAGCAGTCCGAGAAAAAACATAAAAAACAAAGAGGATGAATGAAATAGCGAGGCGGAGCCTGTCAGAGAGGCCGTCCGAAATGAGTGATGCACCGCTCGCTTCCATTCATCCCTCACGAAATATAAAGGTGTTTTCTGGATGCTTAAAACATATCATATACCACAGGTGTGGCATCAATCAAGTAACACTCCCATATTTTACAATGAAATTTGTTACAAGTCACGCCTGGTCATAAAAATGTTACATGAAAAAAAAAAAAAAACGTAAGTGATGATGGATTTCCACCCCCTTCCCTCCTCTGCCTACACATCTTTTTATTTATTTTTTATTTTCAGTTTGATTTCACCTCTGTTTATGATTCACAGTAGATCGTATACTTCTGATGTCAGTGTGATATTATAGGGAAGATAAATCTTAGACGTCGTGTGGATTGCTTCACAGGTTCTCGTGTGCTACGGAATACCTCTTAGGGCAGGGCACTAATTTTTTTAAAAAAAGCAAATGATCAGACAGATTAGATAGATAGATCGATACACACACAGGCAGATACAGATAGATAGATAGATAGATAGATAGATAGATAGATAGATAGATAGATAGATAGATAGATAGATAGATAGATAGATAGGTAGAGAGTCCTAAATATTTATTTCCTTCACAATGGTACAATATCACTACATTATACCAAAACAGATGACAGATAAGCAATGTTCCCAGGCATGTGATCGTTTACGCTCTGGGACATATAGCTCTCATTGTAGATAGGGATGGTAAATTGAAGATTTAATTACATGTAGCTGGGCGGCAGAAAGATACATCATTCTTCATAATCCATTGTACACGTTATTGGCCCAGTATGACAACACTATGCGAGCATGGAAATAAATGCTATGGATAACAATTGTAGTAGTCAGTATGGCAATGTTAAAATATCTACGAACAGTGCCTTCTGCATTTAAATCTCTAAACTTTATACTATCTTAATATTGCACTCATGATGAGATATTTTGCCTTAACACTGGACTCGCTTGATGGCAAACCTAACTTATTGAAACTACCAACACACCTGCAATGTACATTTTCAAGACTGCTAAAAACTGAACATTATTATTTCTGCACGAAAGCGAAAGATAGATAGATAGATAGATAGATAGATAGATAGATAGATAGATAGATAGATAGATAGATAGATAGATAGATAGATAGATAGATAGATAGATAGATAGATAGATAGATAGATAGATAGATAGATAAATAGATTAGAAGTTAGGGTGTGTTCAAGCAGAAATTCTGGGGGCGATTTTATATCTAACGTCATAGAAATAATAAAACTTGAGAACCTCTGGTCTCCTTCCTTTAAACACTTCATAAACTTGGAGCAAGCCATTCCCACAAGTTTGAAATAGACATTTTGTTACTGCACAACCTTTATTTAAACAGCATGTTTTGTTACCACTGCACGGAGATCAAAGCTGTAACATAGTTATTGTTTTACATGTATATTTCCTGGAACAGCCTAGCTTATCGCGTGAAGTAGTTCGGCATTTGTTGAATTGAGCTCAGCTTGACATTATGGAAACCATCAATATCAAAGCTGATATTGTGTTTTATTATCGTCATTGAAACAGGGAGGTTTTGCCATATTATTTCCCAATGTAATATTTTCGAAAATAAAATTTACTGTTTTTCTCACGAGGGGTGATATCAGCTCCAGTTCGCTACTGACATATTTTATTATCTATATATTGCTCGTTTCTTCACCTGCTCTCTGTGGAACTTTAGTCTCCCAGCCAGCGAGCAGCTAAATATTATTTTTGCGCGAATGTATTGACGCGAAACGGGTCATAACTTTGTTCTCGTCTAATGCCATGAATTGCATCATATTTATTTCAAGTAAAAAAAATGCCAGGTGGGAGGTTTACGCTATAATTTCCAGCCTTTTCTTTATTTACTTCAATTGTTTACTCGCCGGGTTTCTGTCCAATGCCTGCCTACCGCAACTGCAGTCAAGTCTGTTTACGTCTGCCTTGACCCAGTGCGAGAAGTCTGTCTCTCCGCCCGCAGACAGAAGACAGTTTGGACACGCCTGAACTATTGAGCCAGTCTTGTTTCGGTCTCGCCAGTGGGTCAGGTCCCGTTTAACTCCATAATCTACAGCTTACATTAAAAATCCAGACCAAGCAGATTTGTCTCAATGCGCCGTCAGCCTATGTCTCTGGTTGCATTTGCACCTTAAAAGAATAAGATACAAACATAATTTTTGTTCTTTAAACTGTTAGCGACCCTAGCCTAGTACGTGTTTGTTCTATCTCCATTCTGTGTAAACAACTAGAAATTGTTTTAGTACGTAGAAAAGACATAACAAATGCACACTTTGCCACTTGTTTAAACTGCGTTGTAGCACCTACCAAGCTGTTTCACAGCTACGATTTATTCAGCTCCTTATTATGATACTAAAGCCGCATGCGTTCAACGTCGAATTTCTCAGTTGTGCAAAAAGTGGAGTTGGAACAAACAAAAATTGAGTCGCATGTTCTGCATTTCAGTTGCTGTGAAGTAAAAGTTTATTTACGCATTTTTCTTTATGTTTGTTTTGACCACCCAGATTGCTTTGAACTATCAGGAAACAGCATCCCTTTGTTCCACTCATATTTTATTGCATAACTGTTCATCTTTGTCTGACAGCTTTCGTTTCTGTGCAGTAGCAGGGAATGTTGTTTCCAATTCCTTTTTACAAGGCCATGAATGAATTATTGTGGTAGTCGAGATACACACATGAAATTTTGACATGTTTAGACTCATGTGAAGAGCTTTTAACTCTTAGGAAAATACACTTCACACCAGCAAGAGGGCCATCTTTGCCAAAAGAAGAAAACATTTGGCATCACAGATAAAGGGAGAATTGTTTTTCAGCCATTGGGACAGTGCAAAGTGTTGCTGGCATGCTTGAGTGCCACAGCCTGTAGATATGTTTTACACAGTGCAGTGTAATAAACTCCACCGTTTTGTTTACGTCAGGGATAAATTATTATGGCATAGATTTCTTCATATATTTTTGTTTCCCAGATAATGCACTCTTGGCATACAGACGGCGTGGGTTTATTGAAGCTACAACTCCAGTAAACATGCCATTTCCATCCTTAATTTGTCTGTTGTTCTTTAATGGTAGCAATTGTAATAGGTATTTCGTGAGCAGAAAGTCTGCCCCGTGTCTGTCGTTTGACGATGGGGGAGGCAGCGCGAGGGTGGTGATTTATGGGGACGTAATATGTGTTCATTATGGGCTTTTGTCTGGTGATAGATCGGATTTCCATACACATTTGTGAGCGACGATTATGTACGGTAGACCCACATGAAACATTTTGTTTTTGCGCATTTACAGTGCAGAATCCGGTTTTTGTTGAACTAGTAATTCCGTGCAATTGCTACAAAACAGAATCGTAGTTAAAATGTGGCAAAATAACAACAATGAAAAAAAAACAACCTTGTGTTTTGCAAAATCCCGCACAGAAACAAACAGTAAAAAACTACACAAATTCCAAGAGTTAAACGTGTTTTTAGTGCGCGACCTTACTTCTTGTTTCTTTCAGCTCCACTTTTTGAACAACTGAGAAATTCGACGTTAAACGTTTGCAGCTTTAGTATTATGATAAGGAGTTAGACTAAATCGGAACTGTGAAATAGCTCGATAAGTGCCATAACGCAATTTAAACAACAAGTGTCAATGTGTGTATTAATTGTTGTCCCTCTTCTACATACTAAAAGATCTCCAGTTTTTCAGAAAATGGAGATAGAACAAACAAGAGCTGAGGTCACGATATTTTAATTTAAAGGAAATGAATGTTGTTACGTGCGAACGTCCCCCCAAGTTTTTCGCCTAAGGGGTACGTATTTTAAAGCCTTTGGTGACGTCAGAGCTAGAGAGCTCCCTCCGAAATGCTCCTTGACAACAGTTTTATTAATTATGATTAATTATCCTTTCAGATGTTCTCTTTGTTGCCCTCCTGTTTTGTTTGGTTGAAAGGGGTAGGGGGCAGGGTTAGGGATTCGATAAGATTTATGGCTGAGGATAAGGATGGGATTAGGGATAGTAACAGTCACAACCACAACATATTAATGTAACTAGGCAGTTGCAGAGTTGCATGCTAATGCATGAAGTCAGACATGAAAGGTGCACAATAATTTAGAATCACATACTTCAGTTACTCCTGCTCCAGTATCATTCCAGTTTTGCCTTGGTTGTTCATGGCAAAACGCTTTGGGGGGGGGGGGGTGCGTACATACTTATAACAACAGCTTAAGAAAAGTATAACAAGGGAACAAAGGCATTTCTAAAATAAAAAATCTGCTCTGGTAAATAATGTTCCGTTTTCATAATTTTGACAACTTTGCCTTTATGATAAGCAATGATATTGTCAGTGAATACATTGGCATAGTTAAAACACTTGGCGTGGACAACTAGAGGGCAGACAGTGTTGGCGTAAAGAACACCGTTACTGTGGAGCAGACCTGTTCACGTTGGACAGTTTTATTTTCATTGCTTCCACTGCTCTTATACCTTGTATGTTCTTTAGTCTGGTTTGCTTATATTGTCTAAGTGATGACATTCAGAGCTCGGGGTACCTTCAAATTCCCTCAGCACCGATGACTATCAGTCCTCCTCCCTCGCCTTTCAATTCCTTCTCCCCACCTCCGCGTGTTTTGTAGTCTAAACTACGTGCCTCTACACAGAGATGCCTCCTGTGATAATACTCCAACATTTCCTTTACACAGTAACACCAAATAGATGAACGGTGTTTATGTTTTTATCTGTTGCCTTGGTTTCGTTTAATCCCTTCACCCACACAGACATAGTAGGTACCAGCTGCGGCCACCAATTTTGAAATTTGCGTGCTGCCTGTAGGAACAACGGTCGATTTGTAGTATAGATTGGACTGTTCTGTTTAAATGGTTGTGGCAAACATTACACTATCCCTCCAAAGTGCCGAAACACTGTGGCTGGTGGTGCGCAGAGCCAACTCTATCTTGCGTCTGTTCTCTCTCAGTGGATGAGGCCTCGCGTTCCGCCAGCTGATTCCAGAAACGCTTTGGCGCGCCCGAACTAGTGAAACAGTCGTACATCAGTCTGACCAGTCCGCGAGGCCCCGTTTAAACTCTGTGGTTCATACCTCACATCAATACCAAGACGAAACAGACTTGACTCAGGGCGCCCACCAGACTGAACGAATTTGACGGCGGTTGTCCTTCACGGAGACCCTCCACGCAATCTTGCTCACGGCAGCTTCAGTTCTGGTTTTCCCCATCGGCCATAGACATCATTAAACTTTCTCTTGTTTGTCTGCTTGGCTGTTGAATTAATGAATGTATTTCTTAATGACCATCATTAGTCGATGATAACTTTAATATTCACAGACAACTTTCTTCCCAGCCATCCACCGGCCCGAAGTGCGCAATATAATATGGCAGACAGTTCAATGTCCAGATTGGACGTACCAGTCACCGTAGAAGATAGTCCGCAAACCAATAGAAGGTGAAGTCATGGTCATCATCGAGAACGATAGACTAGGGTACGTTCACACTAAACCCGGCAAGTTGCCGGCGGCAGCCGTCAGCAGCCGCCGGCAACTGGTTGGAATCTGTGGTCATGCCCTTTTCTTCTTTCCCGCCATGAAAGCCGGCGATGCACGTTCACGCTGCCAGCCAGCAGCCGTCAGCCGCCGTCAGCCGGCAATTTGTTTTACCTCGTGTACACAAAAAAAACGGCTGGCTGGTCCAAGGGAAGTAATTTCCCACCATACCGACAGAGTGAATGCACTTGATTCGCGGGAAAGCACTATACAGATTCGCGGCAAAATGGATGAAGACAAACTGATAATCAGTAGCAGAAAGTGGATCATGAAAATGAATAACAATTCTAGTCAATTCCAGTCTAGATAACAATTCTAGTCATTTCAAGTCAGCTAGACTAAATACTACTCAATGTAATCTTCAAATATTGAGCAATTAAAGGAAACAAATAACATTTGTCATGTACGATTTGAGGTCTTTATTTTAGGAGGTTCGATGCCCTTGGCCTTTACACCTCACTTTACTTGTTTTATTATTTCTTGTTCTGGCGGGGGGGGGGGGGGGGGGAGAGATGATATGGATAAATTTTAATCTATTAATTTCAATTTTGCCCGGGCAGCGGCCTTTCGGCCTGCTCTTTACGATTTCCAACTGCCAAGGTATCTTTAACGTGCGCAACGTGCACACGGGCCCTCCGAATTTTTTCGTCCTTATCCGAGAAGACTAGGTACTCGATCCTACCCCCCAATAGGACCAGGGACTTGAAAATATGAGAAAAATCCAATTTCCAAGAACTACTCATTTCTTTGCGCACCCTCTCTCTCTTTCTCTCTCTCTCTCTCTCTTTTTCTGTCTCTCTTTCTGTGTGTGTGTGCGAACGTGCGCGCGCGCGTGTGTGTGTGTGGTGTGTGTGTGTGTTCATGCATGTATTGGATTGACATATAACCCTTCTCTCTATCTCTTTCTCTCCCACCCCTCCCTCCCTCCCTCCCTCTCTCTCTCTCTCTTTCTATATCTCTCTCTCTTTCTCTCTCTCTCTCTCGCCACCCTCTCCCCCTCTTCTTTCTCTCATTCATGTAACTGTTATTTACAGCTAAATACTTACCTCAGTGTTACAATCAAGCGCTCCGCTGGCGAAATAGGCATTTGAAAATTTGTAGACTGCTTTGTCAAATCTTCACGGCATTGGTTAAGCAGATCTTGAAAAGTCTCTGGTCGCATACGTATGTATTCTACACATTTCTGGGTATCGTTCATCACTTGCGGAATCAAATGATGGTATTCTCCATGCACTCTGCGATTGCGGTGAATTGGGTGAACACCATATTTGCGAGAATTCCGTTTCAATAATCTGTTTTGTAAAACCCACCACAGCAATATGCGTCTCTTCCACCTGGAAAGCGCCATCTTTGTTTACAAAGTAGTGTGGCAGCAATTCGCCCGACAGCAACTTCGGGCTCTACCGTGAACACTGGTGGCGGCAAGTTGCCGACGGCAACTGGCTGACGGCAATTTGCCGGGTTTAGCGTGAATGTAGCCTAACATAAAAGACGGCATCATTAAACTAAGCATTACCATTTTTTCGTTTACCGGTACAGTCATTACCGTCCTCTCTGCAGTTGACCTTTGCAAGGAATTGTTAGACACTTTGTATTCCAGCATACATGTAACTGTTGGGATACTGACCGTAACCTTGTAATTAAATAGTAATAGGGCTATTCCGTTCCGTTTCGTATTCCAAAATTTCCCTCGTTGGTAACTGATTACGACTTCGATCTCCCATGAGCCAATTCAAATATTCAAATTCAAATGTTACCTTTGAAAGAAAAAATAATCT
Organism: Onchidella celtica; assembly: GCA_963931925.1. Classification (NCBI taxonomy): domain Eukaryota; kingdom Metazoa; phylum Mollusca; class Gastropoda; order Systellommatophora; family Onchidiidae; genus Onchidella; species Onchidella celtica. Next base: position 25,927,739 of record OZ007574.1, on the reverse strand, counting down.
GTTACAAAAAATGCTTTTCAATCGGGACATTTCATGAACTGGCACATTTTTTTTTTTTTTTTTACACTTGTAACAAATAGATCTGAGCTTTTGATACTAAAGACCTGTCAAGTGCATTTTTTTAACGTTTGGATTTGTGTCTAAGCAAACAGTGGATAACTTAATGTTTCAGATCCGATAAAAAAACGAGCGCTCCATCTGTACTAAAACGTGGGTTCGGAAGCACTATGTCCTGACGTCCCTTTGAAATAAAGATAAACGAAGAGCTCATTCCACCTCGTTCTATCAGTGGCTTCAAACCAGCCAAGTTCAGGCCGCGTCTCTTTCAAAAGCGGAAGTCTAGCGTGCTTCGGTCAGTACCGCTGAGAATTAAATGTCGAAAGGTTCATTTTTCAAGCATGTTGAAAAACCTCCCCACTGTCGGCCTTTAAAGGTTGAAGCATAGCGTCTCATCCTGGATTTAAACTTCTTTGGGCTTAAAGACAGACGAAAACTGTCCAAGTTTGAAATCTTTCACGTGCATCAGGGTCAAAGTGATATTCAATATCTAATATAAATAACGAGATTTTTTAAGAGCAGGGTATGCTTTAACAAAAGATAATGCATTGTTCTTTGAGAAGAGAACATAATAATTATATTATTATTTTATGTGCATTTTGAACGCCCAGCCCGTAAGCACACATGAAATTATGTAAACAACGGCACACGTCAGATTGGCAATCTGGAACGCATTTTATCAAAAAAGGCTTACAAGTTTATCACAAAAAGCTCACGAGTTTATCATGAAGGCTTATATGACCAGTCGTGTAGGGCTTTACTGGTGAATCGACAGGGAAACAAACCCAAGCATACAGGTATATCAAATGACGAACAGTATGTTTTTTAGCACTAACTAGCCCAGTAATTCGCAGTCGGAAAGGAGGAATAGCATCAAGTATGTAATCGCATTTAACATTATTTATGTGGTGTGGAATGCAAACAAATAATAACAATCACAACCACAACAAATTACAATGTAACTATGTATTGCATGCCAGTGCGTGAAGTGAGGGCATGAAAGGTGCAAATTTAGAATCACATACTTCAGTTACGCATGCACCAGTACCGTTCCTGTTTTGCATTGGCTGTTCATGTCATTCGTTTTTCGTGTTAATGAAAATCAAGAGCACTAGCCGAAAATCCAGTCTTTGTAAATACTTGCATGGGCGAGATGCAGAAAATAAATAAAAGGACGATAAGTTGACAGGAGGAAAAAATACATTAAATCACCCACAACCTCAGGCCACAAACTAATGAACTTTAAATCCTTGTCAGATCCAGGAAGTTTGTTTGAAATACAAGATCATATTATTTGTCCCGTAATACAGTTGAAAAAAAACGACAATATTTCTTAAGGATTTCCTTGAATATTTTTGTTTAAACCAACAAACATCATCCCAAATCTGTCCTAATCAGCTTCGCCTGCTGACTGAAAAATGGCATATTATTTTATGTTTTCTGTGGATAGAAAAATGAAGAAAACCGAAAACTGAATTTTTTCTTCAAGTCCTTTTGAGCTATTTCTAAAAGATGAATACTTTCGTAGCATCACAATTACTACCCAGTAGTAAACAAAATGGACCACACCTTCATCTTGTCCTCTGATAATATTATATTATTTCTGTCCCGTCTCTGTACCCTCCCTTCCCACATTTGCCGCCCACGTTGCCGGTGGTTAATCCTTCATATCAAAAAGCGCGGATCTGTTTTTACATCTAAAGGCAATCATAGGGGAGACAACTTGATAACTGGTCAAGATAATGCTATTTCGAGTCCGAATATCTTGTCGCAGACATTACATATTATTGTAGGCGGCCATTCCGTGCACACTCGTTGATTTTGTGCTCCTTTGCAGGTCACGATCTTAGTTCTTGTTTGCTCCAACTCCACTTTTGCCAAGGGAGAAATTCGACGTTAATCGTGGGAGGCGCAAAGTGGCCGTTGTTGTGCCGACACACCGTTAAGCCCAAGCTTAAACTCAATTCGAAGTTAACATTTTGCGGCTTTAGTTTTATGATAAGGAGTTAGAATAGATCGGAATCGTGAATCAGCACGACAAGTGCCACAGCGCATTTTAAACAAGTGTCACAGTGCATTTGTTATACCGCTTCTACAAACTAAAATATCTCCAGTTTTTCAGAAAATGGATACAGAACAGACAAAAACTAAAGCTGCGCTTTGTAGGTTTCCTCCACCAACTGGGAGCATAAAAATTGTCGTAAGGGTCTTTTGCATCTATATTAAAATGTTCTATCTCTTTGACACTCATATTTACATTACTGTTTTGTATTACCACTATTTAGGCGCAGTATTGTCAATTGAAACTGTTGTATGAATTGGGCTCAAACACAAGGAAAGCTATACATTTATCTACACAGTTCCAGTGGCTGTCAGTCCAAATTTAATATCAGATAATTCCAGTTCTCACGCTCGCCATGAATCTTCAAAGTCTCCGTGGACATAATACTGGTTCAACGTTCGATGATGTTGCATACTTTATTTTATTGTTAAAATCTGAGACAAGACAACAGCTGGTAAACTATTGCAAGTTGCAATTATCCTTCAGTCTTTAGCGCATTGCAGCGTCCGCACCGTGCGCTGCTCCGAGAGTCAGACGGCGGGCACTATTCTTTTTCATGTTCTGAACGTTTCAAATTTAATATATGCCAAATTTTGTAATATGTCTTGAGTTCTCCACAAGGTGGCCAAATGCGATTAATCTTCAATCCACCCCGAGCAATTCACTGATAGAGTTCAGGTAGATGCATAAGCAAGAGTGCACCCTGATCTCTTGGCTGTCAGTGCACATTTCCAAAGATTGTGTGTGACACCTCTGCTGATTGCAGAGGCGTTCATATAAAGGGTAATCTTTGCAGGGTGTCCATTGTGATGATTGCCATAATATTCACTTGTGAAGCCTTGTTGTCCTTGTTTGTGGCTAAAATCATGCCTGTGATAGGACCTTTTTTTTTTCGCACAATGTAGTGATAAAGAAACATTCCAGGTTTTATCAATGTGTGTGTGTGTGTTTTTGTGGCACAAACATCATGTGTCACGCTGGTGTCGAACTGAGTCAAGCCAGTTTTGCCTCGGTTTTAGTTTGAGATGTGGACGATGGAGTTATATGGAACCTGGCGCACTGGCGAGATCGAAACAGTTCTGTCTCACTAACTCCGGGGCGTCCAAATTGTCTTGAATCAGCTGGCACAAAGATAGATCCCCCTGGCACAATGAGTCTGCACTGTTTTGACTCGGTTTTAGTGTGGAGTGTGGACTGTAAAGTTATGCAGGACCTCGCGCATTGGCAAGATAGAAACACGCCTGACTCCCAAATTCCGGCGATTGAAAAGTGTCCTGAGTCAGCTGGCGAAAAGAGGGACCTCGCACACGGAGTTAAAACAGACACCAAATAGACTAGACGCAGTGCGCCGCTCACCCCACACTCTTGAACAAAGTCTTCCTTTCATAATTATGTGGGAAAATCGTGCTGTGTAACACAGCTTTGGCCACAGTTTGCAAAAGCGGCCGCTACACTTATCTCCCGAAATCTGGCGGCGTTACTATCTACTTAATGATATGACCTAGTTTGTGACATATTTAGGTAAGCTCCCACGCATCATATGAGCTGCTTGAACCCATCAACGTCAGCAAGAACATTTATTTACACGGTTGGTGTTGTGGCTGCATGGTATAACCTTTCATCAAAACGCAAACCCAGATACTGAAACAACAGCGAGGATTAGCACAGATTCCGATATTCTGTGTGTACTCTTTATCAATTAAGCAATAAAAAAAATGTACTCCCATTTGCGTGGCTTCTTATCTGAAGAGCAGGGAAACCGTATCACTCGATTGTACTCGTTGGGTAATACCCGTACTCACCACAGTGTGATTTCGTGTTTACTCGCCGACTAAACAGGATTGCTGCCTTTGATATTGGCCTTTATTTTATTGGAAACGATAAAAAGCCAATTTCAAGTGCTGGGACAGAAGTATTTGGATCTAATGAGAGATCGTCTTATCTGTAATGGAATGCCCTTTGTCGAGGGAACCGAATTATAGCTCTTCGGAGAAGCTGTCAATTAAATTGATTGCCTGGTATGGATAAGATCTTGGTTGTAAACTAGATGTGGATGTGAAAAATCAAAAGGTTCATGTAGCACAATTATTCTTTCTCTCGAGTGGGTGCGAACACACATCTTTAACCGCCTCGTGCCCAGTTACAGGTCCCTACAGCGAAATATTCTTAATCATGTAAAACTGCAGCAAAATTGTCAAATGACTGCAAAAATATTTATCAATATTTGTCCTTCAAATTTTTGTTTAGTTCAATTAGAAAGTGTTCCACACATAGAACATTGCGTAATAGAGTTTTTATAAAAGAGAGCTCTGGCTTACAGGTGGTTAAAACCAAATAAATTGTGCCATGATCACTAGATTTTCCTTTTTTTTTTTTTAGACGATTAAAAAATGTATGTTATTTATTAATAAATTAATTACAGATCATTTCATAGGACATTTTAAAAATACGAACGGACGGTACGTGCAGTTGTCACATACAGTGGTCCAAAGAGCTAACTGCAGAGTGGGCCGGAATCGGACTCCGCCTGCTACATGGCATAGCAAGAACTCTCTACAGCCATGGAAAGCGACCTCAGTGGCGGGCGTTATGAAATCACCGTGGACACAAATTAATGTGACAGGTGCTAGCACTTGTTATGTCCTTGTAGATGTAGAGAAGTACTTGGCAGCGTTGCCAACAATCTTAGCCTCTGCAAAAAAAAAAGAAAAAAAACCCCCACAAAAAACCCACTCTGGCTGTTTCTAACCTCCATAGCCTGGCCATCTCGCTCATCTACCCGACCTGTGTACACACGCAGAACGAACACATTTGTCCGTTGGTCCAGCAATGTCAATTACCTACAGAGCCATACTCGCCTACACCTGGTGACACTAATTGAATACATGGCGCAGATTAAATCATCAGTCAGTGGGCCAATTATTGTACGTAGATTGGTTTTATTATATGATTTTCAGTTTCAGCTTGGACGAACAATTATCGGGTGATTGCGTTGGTGGTTAACAGCTAGGATACCACGTACTTTGGCGCAGGCGGGGGTACTCCGTGCTTTATATCGTATTGCAGATAACGCAGATTCTCTATATACTCGAATCTGTACACTGACATTCCGCGTTTTATACCGCAGTGCAGAGAGCACACATTCTGTATGTAGTACAGTTTTTTTTTTTTTTTTTTTAAGAGCTCAGATTGAAATGCGATTTTGAATGTATTCATTCAGTGCATGACTCAGTGATCACTAAATAAAGAAATAATAGGGTACCTAATTAAGCCAACAGACATGAACAACTTCAAATTTTTTTTTTAATTTTTTTAAAAATATATATAGATGCCCATATAGGTGTGTTTGAACATATATGTAGATACTCGGTGGAATTAAGGTCAATAAATAGATGAATAAATAAATAGATGAATAAATAAATAGATGAGTAAGAGAGAACATAATAATATAACCAAGTAAATGAATACACAGCTGTCTATGGGGACTATCCTGGGGATCGGACCCAACTTGAGTCTTTTATATCCCAGAATTGTTAACTACTGAATTCTGTGTTGTCGGCCTTCTCGAACCCTCTAGGTCTTTAACATTATCAGCTGATCAGTTTTAGAGTTCAGTTTTAAACAGCTGGTACTGTAGCAATACAAACACAAGCCAATCATAATAATAATCAGTAAATATATATAATAAACCTGAGCAGAAGTTTTAAAAATACAGATTAAAAGAACAGACAGACATTTCAGAAAAAATATAAAATAAAATAAATCTGTCTTCCATGTGCTACGTGTGTTCCCAATGGTTTTAAATACTAAGAGGATGAGTCATCTATAAAATAATTAATTCAAATATGATGCATAATAGAGTCAATCGAGACAAGGAAAACAAAACAGCAAAAAAAAAAAAAAAAAAAAAGTCTACCAATTTTCTAACCAAATAATAATAATATAATATTATCAGTACCAGAATATAAAAAATAAAAAGTGACCGTGGAATAACTTTACTTTCATGCACATTGGAATACCAAAATTTGTTGCATTTTTCATCTTTTCGTCATTGCCCTTTTTTTTTTTTTTTTCTTTATCTCTATTTTACCCGCTCATACAATAAAATTTCCATTCATATTTAACGTTAATGGAGCCTGAGATGAGTTAAGGATACTGAGACATCTCGTGGCGTACAAATAATAACTATTCGATGAAATGTTCTCTATGCTTCCATTCTATTTCAAAGATATGGAAAATATTATTCATGGTTCCATATTTCAGCTTACTTATACATAGCTTGGCCACTAATATAATATGATTTATAGTATTTATTTTCTTACTTGTACATTCGTTACAATCTTTTTTCACTATTCCAAAGAGTGCTGTCACCTCGTTCATGATTAATTTATGGCCCGTTTTCATAAGAATGACATTGGCTATATGATTCCAAAATCCCCTGATTTTCTTACAGTAAAAGAAGACATGCTCTATGTAGTCTCTTTCATTACAATAAGCACAATTTTCTGATGATTTTATTCCTATTCTTGTAAGTAAAATATTGGTAGGGTAGATATTATGGATTAATTTAAAGTGAAGAAGCCTAAGTCTACTTTCCCTAGATGAATTTTTTGCTACCATAAAATATTTTGTGACATCGATATCAAGCTTTCTTTTCCAGAAGCCAACTCCACAACTAGTGCCTTCTCTACTGTTTAGAAATCTATTTCTTATTTGTTTATTAGTTTTGGCAAAGAAACATTCAATATATTCAGGAAGCTTACAAGCTGTCTCTTTTGCTTCCCTAATCATGTTCCTTGTAACACTGCCTAAAAGCGTTCTCTGGTTTTCTGTGAAGGCATTTATCATTGCGTTATATTCAAACATTAGGCTTGGGTAATTTCCTGTTTTTTCCTCTATGGTCTCTCTTCCGATTATTCCTCTCTCGCTCCACACGTCATGTATATATCTTATATTTGCCTTGATCCATTTCATATGTAGTACAGTTAATACATTGATACTCTGTGCTATATACCGTTATGCAGAGAACACAGATTCTATTGGTAGTAGAGTTTATACATTGATACCAAATGCTTTAAACCGTAGTGCATAATGCACAGAACGAACACAGGTTCTGTATATGCCAGAGTTTATACATTGATACTCCGTGCTTTTTACCGCAGTGCGGAGAACATGGATTTTGTATGTAATAGAGTTTAGACATTGATAGCCTGTGCTTTTTACCTGATGGCTAAAAACGTAGATTTTGGTTGTACTAGAGTTTATACGTTGATACCACGTATTTTATATTGCAGTGCAGAGAACGTAGGTTCAGTTTATACATTGATACTCCATGCTATATACCGCAGTGCGGAGAACGCATATTCTGTATGTACTGGAGTTTATACATTCATACTCCTTGCTTGATACCGCAGTGCAGAGAACGCAGGTTCTTTAGGTATCAGAGTTTAATCAGGTACATATTATATACAGATGCTGTTTAACTTAAACCGGGGAAAACGACAGTGTTGGATGGGAAACATACATTTGTATCCCACCGATGTCTATCTTGGCCAGGTATGACATAATATCCTAAAACATACTCAAAGCCCTATAGACTAAGACAACAGTAAACTCGTCAGTCTTTCTTTACTTAAATATTTTCGTGTTTTTTTTTCTGTTTGACTAACAGATAACGATGTACCTTCAGTTTCCTGACATACTCATTGTCCGGCTGGCTGACTGACTCACTCGCTCATCCACACATTCACTCATTCAATTACTACTCATTCACTCACTCATAATTCCATGCTTCATTATTATGACTTTTAATCAATTCACCCATCAGTCTGTCTCAGAAACTGCATACAAAACTCCACATACACTCCTTCTTTTCTCGCTATTATCATCGACAAGTTTCTCTTCTTCTTTTTTTAAAAGTCTGTAGTCCAACAAACTCAGACGGTCTCTCTATCACTCTCAGTTGTAGTTCTGGGTGGTGAAACGGGAAGAAAATGGACAATTTCCTCCTACAGACCTGAAACCTTACATTGATAGGTCAGACGGTCAGACAGACAAACAGACAGATATCTCGAAATTCAGTTTTACGCTCACTCTCGCCCCACAAGTTGTAGATGAGCCATGAGTTACCGCGACAGACCAAGTTTTGAGTGCAGAAGGTGAGTCGCCGCTCTGCGACTGAAGAAATTCTTGCAACACGCGATCCTCTTCCTGAAGTGTGGGCACGTGTATGTGTGTGAGTGAGGGCCAGTAACGCTGTACTCTCGCGCCACATCGCGCTCTTCCCCAGGATTAACCGCGCGCTGGTCCACAAGTTTTTACCACTGTTAAAATAAACTTTAGTTGGGCTGTGATTTTTAATTGTGTGGAACGTTACAACATTGTTTATTTTAATTATCTATCTGTGATATTGAAAAAGGAGATTTCTTTGATCTAGAGGATTATTTAACTGTGTTCACATATTATTCAAAGTTTCAGTCTTTCCAGGATCTGTTTCTTACAACAGTAAGTTATTTTGTTCTGCCTTTAACTTGCCCCATTAGCGTTCAATGTGTCATTACATTAGGTTGAATTATTACCGACCTTTCTGTGTCGGGGAATAATTGAACTATTTACTGACCTTTTCTATGCGCTATCTAGGTGAAAAATGAAAAAAGGCCTAATTCAAAGATAAAAGGGCGCATAGCACCAGCTGTTTGATCGTTTGTTAAAATTAATAACTGATCTCTAATATGAATTTCATTTTTTCCCTTTTTGTCTCTTTTCTTTTCTTTCTTTCTTTCTTTCTTTTAAAAAAAAAAAACATATTTGTGTAGTGTACAAACATGATTAGAGGCCTAAAATCGGAAGCGATTGCAAAAAAGAAGAGAGAAAAAACTTTGCATGGAAATATAGAACGTTACAATTTTTTATTCTTGGAGCCTGGTTAAGTTTCGCCATAGAATAATGTAGACGTGAAGTTTTAGTTGTGGGTTCGTGTTAAATTTGACATGAGTCTGGAATTTGGTGAGAGGAAAAAGAAAACTTGAATGCGCTGTAAGAGAAAAACCAACAAAACAAGAAAAAAAAAAATAACAACCCCAAAAACAACCGTTTGGATTAGTTGTCATCATTATTATAATTAATCATTATCATCACTATTTTTTTTTCATGAGTACGATAAGACTAGAAAGAACAAACAAGAAGAAAAATGCAAGAATGAACAAATGAATGAGCATAAATAATGCATCAAATTATCCCGAAGAATCGTATCACTTTATGTACTGATGTGAAAATTTCGTAACACAAATTATGGTAACTGTGAGCACCCCTTGGGCAGTTGCATGCATAACTTGTTTCTGTGTGAGTAAACAAACAGCCAGACGGGACGATAATAGCATATCTTGTCCTTAGTTCTTGTTTGTTTCAGCTTCGTTTTCTGAAAAAGTGGAGATCTTTTAATATGTAGAAGAGGTATAACAAATGCACACTTTGACACTAAGTCTTGTTTTAAAATGCGTTGTGGCGCCTACCAAGCTGTTTCACAGTGCCGATTTATTCTAACTCCTTGTCATAATTCTAACGCCGCAACACGTTTAACATCGAATTTCTCGTTTGTTAAAAAAGTGGAGTTGGAACAAACAAGAACTAAAGTCGTGACATGCTGGACACTTTTCAGCCATTTAGGTGGAAATAATTTATATAAAATACCGCCAGTTTTCAGTGATGGTTTATTTTGTAATTTTATTTGAATTTCATCGATTTCATCATGAAATGACAAGTTTTACCATAATGTCCATTACAATGCGCGCTCCGTAACTAGTTTTTCATAGAACAAGGCCTTTTCAGTTCCTCCTCTGATTTAATTTAGAAAATAAGATTGGCCGACAATTACCTGATGATGAAAGGAATAAAACTTAGGTAAACAGTAAACATTAACGTTTCATGTCAAGCGGTAACGCACTTCGTTATTTTTGTTGTTGTGAATTAGAAGGTAGTCCGATAGTCTTCGTTATTATTTATAATGATGCGTCTTATTTCGATGCATTTAATGATGCTGTTTCAAATCGTTGGGGCGATGGGGCATCTGAGTCTCTAAGGCCCGGCGCGCACTATCCCGTTTCGCCTGCTGCACGGCGTGCAAACGCTGATTTTTGTTTGCTAGGCAAAGAGTTTACCGTGCTGCAAGCCACTCGAAAGATTGCTTGCATTGAACGGGTGGTTAATTTTAACATAGTGCGCGCCGGGCCTTATCTAAACTGTGTACATAATGTAAAGAACAAAAAAGGTTTGGTTTGTTGATGATATACTAGAGAACGTTTAATATAGTTATTTAGAGCACCCGCTAGACCGTGGTACAAATCAAATCGGAAAAGATGAGGACGGCCTTGGTAGATAATTGATTATTTTGCTGACATTTAGTGACCATTAAGTTTCAATGAAACCTCACGCACCAGCCTACAAATTGAATCTCTTTGAAATGCAATGTCGTAACCTCACCATTCAAATATTTTACCCTGCTCTTTTTTATTTCCAACTGCCAAGGTATCTTTAACGTGCGCAACGTGCACACGTGCCCTCCAAATTTTTCATCTTTATCCGAGAAGACTAGGTGCTCGATTCTACCTCTCATTGGATCAGGGACAGGAAAATATGAGAAAAATCCCCAAATTCCAACATGCCTGCACCGGCCGGGATTTGAACCCAGCACCTCCGGCATGAGAAGCGAGCACCTTGCCTGTAGAACAAACCTAGGTTTTTGCTGGAACTCTGTCGCTGCAGAGTCGGGTGAAAGTATGTGGCCGTGTGGAAAGAGGAAAGGGGGAGGGGGGGGGGGGAGAAGAGAATGGACATGACGTCAGGATTAGAGAGAAACGAATGTAGAGCCTCCGGGCTTGCTAGTGAAGACTGATGATTTCTTGTGTTTGTTTGGATGGGAGCTTTTAGCTGGACTCTCTCTTTTTTTGTATGTGTTTTTTTAGTAATCATTTTTTGTTTGCTGCATTTCGGAAAGTGAGAACACAAGACAGACACCGTTAGTTATTATTATTTGGAGTATTAGTATCATTATTGTTATCTTGTAATTCCTTTCCCGTTCTCTCATTTATTCACCCGTTCCTCTTGTTCCTCTCATTTGTCTGAACTCCCTCTCATCTCCTCCCTGCTTGCTTCTCTCTCTCTCTCTCTCTCTCTGTCTCTCTCTCACACACACACACATACTCTGTCTCTCCCTCTCTGTGTCTGTCTTTCTTACTCTCTCTCATCCACTGTCTCTGTCACTCTTAATCGGTAACTTTAGCCCACATTTAGACGTCGCCTTTATTCTCAGCTCGAGGTCCACTGTGCTGGCTACGGATACCAAACGAATACCCATGACTTCACTCAGTTTTGATATTGCAATCTGTTGTTCTCAGCTTCCCTCGTTGTCCAAAATCTGTACGGAAAATGCTTTTCCTTATTACGAAACTCAATCTTTGCTTTGTCAGGAGAAACATTCAGATTAGCCATCACCGTAAAACTGAAGTTGAGCTCCATGTTATTTTAAGTCCGACGCATTTCTAGAATAGCGTTTGTACGAAAGTCTGCGACTTTTATAGCGACATCTGATAAATCGAAACTGTCGTTGATTGAAATTTCTTCTCATTTCTGTCTATCTCTATTTACTGTACGAAATGAATGCACATTGTTGTCAGAGCTAAATCAAGACATACGCAGAAATAGCTACAGAAAGAAGAACAAAGAAATTTTATCATTGTGACATATCGGTACTTTAAACTAGCTGAATTTTATTATTTTTTTTTCATGTTAAGGATTGCTGACAGATTACGTAAATTTGAATTTTATCTTGTTCAGTTTCGAAATTCCTGAGTGACAGCTTCTCCTTCTTTCCCCCACCATCTAATAATGTGCCCTCTTTTCTACATAGAAAAAATGTACCTCTAGACCTTGGGACATTTTCTTCCGAATTTGTCATTAAACTTATCACGTGGATCAAATAGAATTCCAATGATTGGCTGCACTCAGAGCTCCCGAGACATAGTTATTTCCCTAGAGATTTGTTCTTATTGCTTACACGTTTCAGCCGGGTTTGAGATCTTCAGGCTGCAGGCTTCAACTTTTTAATTTACACAACTTTACAGTTCGTCAAGACATTTTTTAAAATCGAGTTGCCGTATAATTCCGCTCCTCTGAAATTGTTTGTTCCGTTGTTTTTTGTGCGCCACATGCAAAGTGCAGCTTAATGACTTTGGCAGCGAAGTGCAGATTTTAAGTTTTTAAATCGCGTTATGACGCAAGCCATCTCTAATAACATTAAATTTGCTGATGAGTTTAGAGTACACCAACACTTTGTTAACCCCATGTGGAATTAACATAAACACTGCCTTGTGATCGTCATGCACTCGGTGGTTAATGGGAATTTAAAAACAATATTCAAAATTACCAGATTTAAAATAGGATGGGCGGAAGACGAAAAAAAAAAAAATCAGTTAAAATGAGCATTTTATTTGCCGAGCGTGATGACCAGTTTCCCACCAAAACAAATAAAACGTTTTTTGTTTATTTTTTTCTCCACCCAAAACAAAAACCGTAATAATCGACCTGGATTTAATGATAACAAAACATGCCCGTTATAAAACGTTGCACAAAGGGCCCTTGATCAAAGCGAACAAACAAACCACCCACTACACCATATGATTACAAAGTTATTACACACTATAACTCACATGTCGCCCGCGTTGCGTGTGTCGGTGCTATATAATATGTGGAACAACAGGACCTGGACTGGTCGCTCTTTTTATGAAGTTTTTTTGTTGTTGTTTTTTCTGCCTGTTTTCCTATTTGGGTGGCCGAACATCCAAGCGTAAACACGTTATTATGAAAGACTTGATGATGTCCGTCTACCGTTCTCCATGATAACCGAGATTTCATCTTCTATTGGTTGGTGGAGTGTCTCCTAAGGTGGCTGATAAGTCTGAACTGGGCACGGAACTGTCTGTCACATATTGCACACTTCGGGCCGGTGGGTGGCTGAAAAGAAGAGCTGGCTGCGTGTGCTTATTATGAAAGACGAATAATAAAAAATATATATTATATACATTACATACAAAATGTTGTGTTAGACTGGATACTGAGATGCGCTATAATAACAGGCAGACTGAAATATCACGTACACAGAGCAAGCCTGCTCATTCACGTGACTTAAAAAGTTCAGTCTGTGCCTGCTGTCTGTTCCTGTTATGGGTGACAATAGCTATACATGTATTAACACTTCAAGAGCTGACTGAGTCCCGCTCGTCCTTTTCCTAACACGGAGAATTAATATGGAAACTTTTTGCCGTCAAAGCGCTGGTAGTGGGTGGGCGCTTTTGGTAGGGTCTCCATCTGATGTCCTATCATCCTGTTCAATTACGTCTGTCGTTTTGCTTCTTCCCAGCACAATCTGACAGTTATCAAGGTAAAAGTGCTTTCTCTTAACTCAAACCGGTCAAAGCCGATTCTCAAACTGTTTTGTATAGATATGAAACAGTTTTGTACATTAGTATTTTAGAAGCTCTGAATACGAAACATAGATAAAGAACATGTAGTCAAATAGATCTAGACCGTGAAGAGCGCAAAGTAGCCGTTGTCATGCCGACGCGCCGTTAAACTCAAACTCAAACTCAAAGCCCATTGGAAAGTAAACAACAGCAACAACATCAGTAACAAAAAGATACACACTTTTGGGGCCTCGCTTCAAACAGAATTGTGATACAATTCAGTTACAAAAAACAAACAAACAAGTAAACACCAATAACAAATGAACACGATTTTTTGACGTAACGCCTACTTTGATGTCTCAGAGTAAAGTTTTGCTGAAGAAAATGGTTTCCGGATGTTTGTGTGTCTTCAATGCCTTTCTCAGGAATGGTTTCTACAATTCAAAAAAAGTACATCATTTTTAAATGTACAAAAAAGTTCTGTGCTTGAAAAAAAAAAGGACAGAAGAATAAGAACACTCTTGCAACCCATTGATTGGTAGGCTTTTTTTTTTTTTTCAGCATCATATAATAGTCTTTATTGGTCTGTATATCCTGTCGCAGGACAGGTGGACCCACATAAATATCATGTTTTGTAGCTCGTGATAGCGAAACAAACAAACAACGTTTCTTTGCTCAAGCCGTTCAAGTAAGTGGAATAGTGAACATTTGTGTACAGATGGAAACTCTTCCAATCAGGAATATATTTCCGATTCCTTGCAGTGTACCGCTGTTTCATTCACTTCTTCATGTAATGCACACCTTGAATCACACTGTCATCAACGTTTTATGGATGTCACGCTAGAATCAAAGTCTATAAATTGTGGACCGAACCGGAGTCAGACGACTTTTCCGGCCGCGCGCACTATGGTCAGAACTACCAGATGAGCACTGTGTATTCACTCCCCAAACCTCTGTTACGGTGAAAATACAAAAGAATATATCCATTCTTAAATAACTCTAATTTTATCCATGAATAAATGTGATTTCAAGAATGGCATCTCTCAACCGTCAAGTCTGAGTCTGAGTTTGAGTTTGGATTTAACGGCGTGTCGGTATTATAATGGACACTTTCATATTTCACGTTTTTTTCTTCCTTATCCTATTTGAGGTAGTTTTCAGTTTTCAGATTTTTATAACGAGATCAGATAAAAGGGAAATTAAAAATCTATCGGCAAAAGACCCGTACTGTAAAGAATGTCTATCTGTAATATGAATTTTGTAAATATAATTAAAAAAAGCTTTTAAATCAGTTTGTAGATTTCTGGTTACTTCAGAAACGACAAGATGCATTGCAGCAGCGGAACGGACGGAATAGGTATAGGTACGACATGCGCTAACAGCGTATCGCTGACCCCAATTCCTGAACGCATCACAATTATGTCCACAATGAAGGCGTATATAAACTCAATGGCACAAATAAGAAAAAGAATTCTGCTGTGTTTTTGCAAAAAAGACTGCACACTCTGAAAGCAAAATTTTACTGGAGACGCAAACAAAAAAAAAAAAAACCACAACAAAACATTTCGTGTTCAGCATTGCTCTTTGCACAATTTCCATTTTGCGATGACCGAAAGAAGCTATAAGTCATGCAAAATTATAACCCAGATAGAAAGAGTACATTTTAGACAACCCAATATTATTAGGTGGTTTTATCTTAGATCGACGTGTAAGGTTTTCCTATAACACAGCAGACTTTTAGACAATATCAAAGTCAAAATGTGGCAGTGCCTCTTCGCTTGTCTATTATTGTATGATTTCTTATGCGAGGTTGTACAACATACAATTTTTTCTTTTTTACCATGTTTTGTTTTTGCTTCAAGTCTTTCCACGACATCATAGATTTTGTTTTCTTTTTCACAATATTTTAGCAAATTTTTATTTGCCAGACAATATACTGACAAAGAAGAACTACGCCATCTGTAGAGCAGACAGGAAAGATGGGAAATGGATAATGTAAAATTTATAGTGATGGACAGTGGTCATACGGGCGGAAAAAGACAGAGTAGCCATATATTTGACGTAGATATAGCATGGTAAAATGACGTGACAAATAGGCAGATCGGCATGGAAAGCAGGCTCACTTTTGATCAATGATTTAGCTGGGGCACTGATAAAAGAGAGAACTAAAACAGAAACGCTCTCTGACATTTTGTTGGACTCTGGAGTTGATAGCTTTTTAAATCCTTGTTGTTTTATGACCCAGCAGACATAATTTACTCGATGGAAAAACACAAACAATGGATTTCATGCTCGACCGTTTCCGCGGAATTACTCTCGGTTTTCAGCGAGCTTCATAATGTATCACTATTCGGAAGGGCTACAGCGCCCTTGAGGTGTGAGATGTATGGCATCGCATTTCATTTCTAAGCTCTGAAGAACATAATAATGCCTTCCAGTGATACCTATATCATGGAAAAATGTAAATTTTAATAGGTTGTTGTACTGAAGTACTTAAACTGTGGGTACAACACTGGAAGTAAAACATAATAATACCACGAACAATTTTTAACACTATTAGATGGTGGTCTATCTTTTCGTATCTCACTTTGAGTTCAATTCATTGGCAAACAAGTCTGCATCCATATTTTGATCTATTTTTACAAGGCATTTGCTTTGCTGGTGGCAAATTTATTATTATTTTAGAAAGAAGAAGTTAATGTGTATGGTGTAGAAGATTTCTTACGCCAGGCGTTGCTACATACAGCTTTTTCGTTTTGCCAATTTTTGATTATGATTTAGAAGAGCGCTTCATATACTTTTGAGGAGCGGACGAAGTAATGAAATATACCTTTGACGACGTCCTTTTTTTTGTTGTTGTTGTCAAGAACGATTTCTGTCTACGCCGTAATATGTTATTTCGTACTTTGATTAGCTTTCACAGTATTTACACGGCGTTACGTCGTTATGATATTTACCAGGGTCTTGTGGAGACGTCGCGAAGGACATTAAAATTAAAAAAAGAACAGCAACAACCAGGATTGATAGAGTTGGTCTGAAGCTAGGTTTTGGTCAAGGAAAAACATAAAATTTAACTTAGACTTGCCTTGATTTTATTTTAATTATCTCTGCGTCTGTGATTGATGACAGCCTTTTAGGCGCCAAGCCATTAGCCTGTGAGGTATTGCTGTTCACAACATAGGACAACGAATCAAAATTGGTGCAAGATTATAGATAGTTAACCATAAATTAGAAAGTGTAACAAATATAGAAGTGCATCGGTAGAGACAGTTGTTGTCCCAGTTTTTTTTTCTTGTTAAACCTAGTGTTATTAACCAGAAAGAATTATGTCCAATTTTATCTATAGCCCAAATGTCAGTAGATATCCAAGACACAAGCTATGTGACTTTATTTTATAACCCAATAAAACTATTCACGTGACCGTATTGAAGTTATTGCAATTTTAAAAATTTTCTTATGGATCACAACTTTCAAACGCTTTGTTCTCAATTTGACGATTTTGGACATAACACATTCTGGTTGCCAGCCCTCGAAATATGAAGACCATTTCTCCACTGTAGGAAATGCACCTAAAAATCCATCTATCTCTTACACTTTTGCTCTGAAGATACTCAGTTTTGCTCTCATTTCGTCTTCAATTATAAAAGAAGAGAGAAATAAGACAGGCGGAGACTGGTAGATCCACAGCTGTTGAGACGAAATTGCAAAAAACGCCGTGCAGCATGTCTGTCTCGGAAGGCCGGATTAATTTTACGTCCCTTCTCAATTCGGCCGGGATTAAATCAGGTAAAATCTCTTTAAATCTTCAATCCTTTTCCTCCTTTTTCTGAGAGACAGTCAGTCACTATTCTAGTGCATTTCATTTAGCAAAGGGCATGAACCGAACTGAAGAGCCTTTTTTTGCTGGTGTTGGGAAACTGTGCCGTCTCAGTACTGTGCTTAACCGTATTATCTTCAGAGTTGCAGTCTGGAAATGAGACAAACACATGAAGACCATGAAGAAAAAGTTGCTATGCTGGAGTATTTGCTTTACAAACGGTATCAAGTGAACCCTGAACGATTACAGCCATTTGGAAACTGCGCCACATTTTTTTGTTGGGATTGTGCTACTGTAATGTTCTGTAATAATGATTATGGTGTATAATTATATTTATGTAGCGCTTGTCTCTATGAAGTAGACCAAAAGCGCTTTGCAGTGAAATACTATCAATTCTCTCTCTCTTTTTCCTCTCTCTGTCTTTCTCTCGCTCTCTCTTTCCATTTTTGTCTCTCCTGTTTCTGTCGTCCTTTTTCTCTTTTCTCTCTCTCTCTCTGACTCACTCACTCTCTGCCGTTGTGTATACCTTCAAAAGTATACTTTCATGCTATACAAAACATCCAAGGCTTAAGAGGGACATCATCAGTCAGTCAGCAGATATTTCCGGTACATGACTGATGTTAGCTCTGTTCTGAATTTCTCAAAAAGAAGAAATATCTCTCAATCTTTCAGGAAAAGCATTCCATACATTTGATCTGAGATAAGTAAAGGAATGGTGAGCATAACTTCTTTAATGAACATCTCAGATGGCAAATGAAGTTGGAATGGATGCAGGCGGTATCTGCAGATGGTACGCTTTGGAATGAAGCCCTATGAAAACCGATGAATACTTCACGCATTTCCATCTTCGTTAGCCTCGGAAAGGCCATTTATATAATTCAATCATCCTTGTCCTAGACTGACACTTGCAAGCCTCATCGAGCATGTTCAGCATGCTCGCAGACATTGCGCATTAGCGACGTCGAATGAATGCATTTTATGTAATTATAATAACGCAACATTTGCAGCAAATAATCTGATTACAAAGAAGGTGCTGACATCGTGGTAAAAAGCCCCCTGCTCTCTTAAATGTGTTGCAAAATCATAATGTTTCCAAATTTATGTCTCTCCGTTCCACCGCGCATTCGATATGTTACCATGAAGAGCGATATGTTACCTCCCTTGACCCGACAATTACCATTAAAATACTACCTCGAATGAGTTTTCTTTTTTTTTCTTTTTTTTTAAATTTGGTTTGCCATTATTAATTATGCACGGCAGATGTTTTAATTTCATGAGTTTGGTACGTATTCTTTTATTTTAAAACTCACTTCTTCCTGAAAAAGTAACAGTGGAGTTAGAAACACATCCGGCGACGTCGTATAGATTGGTTTTTGAAATTCTGACTCAGTCCTGAATCGGTGGAGTTTGGAAACGTCGGACTCTCTGGCGGCAACAAAGAGAGACATTGTGATATTTCGTGATTCAGAGTGTATGGCCCGGTGTAAAGATTTTCCGCTAGTTTCAGCTTGTGTGAGTACGAACATCAGGTTCGATGTTATTCAGTTTCAAGAAGTGACTGAGGCGATTAATGAAATCTAAAAACCGCAGAAAAAGCGGTGGAGTAGCAGCGAGGCTTAAAGAAAAGCCAAACATTGGCAAAAAGAAAAAGCTGTAGGCCTATGTAGCAAAGCCTCGCATAAGAAATAATACCGGAATACAATAAAATGCAAAGGGAAAACATATTTCGGTGAAGTACCTTTTCCAAGCAGAAAAAAACAACTGAAAATTGAACAGATAAAACAATCGAACAATAATAAAAAAAATTTAAAAAATTGTGTAATATAATTATATAGAATATTAAATCAATACGGTATCTTATATGCGTGTCTTGGGTTGCACTCCCGCAGATCAACTCGTGCTCCAAAGTGTTGAGGCTCTTTGCGTTTTATTGTATCGTCTGTGTATTATTTCTTACGCTAGGCTTTGCCACTTACAACTTTTTCTTTTTGCCAATTTTTGACTGAGTCGATTAATGACTGCCAAATTGATTATATCTTGCGTATACGTATATTATTCCGAGACCAGAGATAATTTCCAGATGAATGAACTGGCCTTGCACTACGATGGAAATAATATATAAGCTATTTTGTAATTGAATCATTATGCCTAGTAATTTAGAAATTATTCCTTAGGATAAAATAATCGAGCAAAGGTCTTTGGATATAAATACCCAGCTGAAATGTGGGTAAACTAAAATTATGCAAGATCATCAGATGAAAAGCCCCAGTCGTTCGAATATTTAGCATCCTCTTAACAACGCTTTACTGCTAACCTTTGGCCACATGCTGCTAGTGCACTGGAAGTACCTTCTTGTTTGGTTTCTGTCGAGGAGCTGTGCAACATGGAATTCATAAAAATCCAGGGGTAAATCGTATAACGTAATATAAAATATGCTGTCTCCAGGCGTTCAGCTGTTCTAGAGCCTCGGCCGATGCTGGGAGAACGATGTAAACGGAGTAAACAGTGTTATAAGGCCATTAATTACATTTAGATCACACATAATTTGTGTAAGAGCGACCTTGTAAATAAGAGCCAGAAGAGCCTCTGTAATATGTTTTGCCTTTGGCTGCAGATAGAACAGCTGTTTTCATCAGTGGTGAGCCGTTTCTGGAGATTAACACCAGACAGATGAAGGCCATGCGTGCATTGACTGTGTAATCAGGCTGAAACGAATAGAGCTAGCGGCCAAATGTTATTTCATGTGAACATTCTTTGCAGTGGTTTTTGCTATACAATACAGTACCTCAGCTTGCTGCACTGTTTTTTAGACTTGTTTCTGGTTCTCTGAAACCTTGGCAGCATCACTGATTATGTCTGTGTGAGATTCCTTAGTGCTTGCATGAGATCATCGTTTGGCGTCCTCACGACCAAGTCAAGCACCTGTCTGTCTGCGAGTGGCCAATATTATTCCCCACAGTAAAAAACCCCTGGAGATTTCTTCAGACCTTCTGTCTGTTCCAGTGTGCTCTTGATGTGTCTTACAGTCTGATCAGCTGACGAAGTAAGAGACAGTGCCGGCCTCAGTTTCTTGGCGAGAGACGTGAAGAATGACGCTTTGGCAGTTGTCTAGAGGCAACAGCTGTCAGAGACACCACCACTGCCCATTGAACTGACATTTATTTCCTCTACGCTTCATTGCTTCCGTCATGACGAAACGTCTCTTTTTTGGGAGGTTCACTGTCCTAAGTCAAAGTGTGGCAAAAACAAAAAAAATATCAAAGCCTGGCGGGAGAAATAAAGGGGAAACAATACAATCAAACACACTTTTCCTTTGGTACAACTTTTTCCCTTTCCTCATTATTCTGACCTTGCTTCAGGCCTTGCTGCGACACAAGATTTTCTGTGTTTTAAACAAAAAATGATATTTTGTCATTGTCTTCAGGCGTTAGTGCCATTTCGTTCTCTTCTTGTCTCTTTCTTTACGTTCTTCCTTGGTTCTGTAGTTATATTACAGGTCAAGTCTAGCCCTGTTACGCCGTGGCTTCCAAAAACATGCATTCCTCGGCAGTTTGATTCGTCTTATTTTACATGGTAAAAACATAATAGGTAAGCATTAAAGTTACATTAATATTTACCATAAATAAGTATGTGATTGATGGGCGTTTCTGGTAGGGTCTCCTTCTGTTCTATCGTTCTGTTACATTCTGTCTATTGCTTTTTCCGAGCTTAATGTGGCCGTTATCGTGTCAAGGTGGTTTCTCCAAACTCAAACTATTACCCAAACCACCAAGAAAAGGAAAAACAAAACAAAACAAAAGAAAACAAAAAAAATCAAAACTTGATTTCTAAATCGGGACACAAACATAGCTCTTATGTGAGAAACGGCCACAGCACGTTTTTGGGATTAGTATAAGTTTAATGTCCCATAATTTATCATAAAATTCTACATCAAGTAGCCTCCTGTCTTTATTCTTTCGGCTGCATTGACATCTGGGTAGATCTGACGATGGTCATGAATCATGAATTTACGGAACTGGGGAGCCAAAATTGCTGTAACAACAGTGATAATTTCCTGCCTAGTGATTAATCAGTCTTGTTCTCTAACGTCCTCGTTGTTGTTTGTTACGAGGCACGCTCAAGGGCGTAAAACAAGGGTGCCGTACAGGACGCTAAAATTCTCGGCAAAAAAGAATTAACATATGAAATCTGCTATTCCCAAGGATATTTCAACTTAATTTTCTAATGAACATTTTAATCTCCTGGGCAGGCCTGAAAATATAATTATCCTTTTCTTCACAAAAAATGTGTTTGTTTACACGTGGAAGGAGCGAAAGAGCATAATTATTTAATTCGTTAGATGGGAGAGATATCGCATGCGCCAAGGACTGCCAAGAATAGACACACACTTTCATTGATTATCTCACCCCTTGTGTGTGCAAAAAGGCCACAAGAATGGAGTTTTGTCTTTGTTGTTCTTTACTTAAATGGAAACAAAAACAAAAATAAATTACATTTTAAATCTTCTGAAGTGAAGACAGGACAAAAAACAACAACAACAGCTCGGGGAAGATAACACATTGATGACAAGGAGAAGAATTAATCGATGTTTATGGAAGAATGTGAGAGAAAAGAATTGCAAGTGGGAATGACGGAAGGAGAATATCCCGAGCCTGCTTTTCCTTCCTTTATCCATGTACAACTTTTTAACAACGTGACGTTCCAGCTCCTTCTCCCCTCTATCCATTCCTGAAGAGAATGGCCCGGTGTGGGGACAATTTGATCCGTATTCTTTCTCCCTCACGGCTGAGTTCCTGGAGTTAGACCTGGTCAGTCTGTGGACGAGACATTTCCATACCAGGCTGGCCGAATCAGGAAGGCTGTAATGGAATCAAGCCACTGGTCAGGGGGATTAGAGGTTCACTTAAGAAGTCAAGACTCTTTTTCACGATTTGTCTTCAACATCGCGGTGACCTCTTGGGATAAGAGGAGAAAAAAATGATAAAAAGGACCAATTGAATGAGAAAAGAGGACAGGAAGAGAGAAAATGAAGAGAGAGACAGAAAAACAACAACAATCTTTTTGACCTTTTAGGCCATCTGGCCAAATTGGGGTTTGGTAGTTCTATGTGTTTTTTGGAGGGAACGTACAAGGATTAATATTAGAGCTCGGGTAAGGATTAGTTTGGCACCCCGGCCACATGTACCTGCGCGCGCACACACAAGAGGCAATTATAATACCCAATCTTTGCTTTGTCAGAACGTAAAACAAGTTGAGCTCCATGTTATTTTAAGTCTGACGCATTTCTAGAATATCGTCTATAGGAAAGTCTGGGACTGTTACAGCGACAAATGATAAATCGAAATTGTCGCTGAGTCAAATTTCTGCGGGGTTCTATCTGTCTCTACTAAAAGAATTTCACTTTGTTATTTAGTGCTAAATCCAGATGCGCAGATATGGCTATAAAAAGGAGAATAACGAACAGACTTAGCATTGTGACGTGTTTTAAAGCCAGCCGAGTTTCATCCTTTTTTCAAGAGCTATTTGTTGGCGCAATGACTGTAGTAACGTCTTCGCAAACTAACCAGAGAGGGGTAATAAAAAAGCCTATTGTGATTGTTTTGGATACAAGACCTAGGGAGCCTCTCCCAAAGCAAATATCAGTCATGCGAAAGGATAAAACGGAGACAGGAAGCGAGGTAATACCCAAGAGAATTGGTGTTGCCTCCCGTAAGTTTCGTTAACTTAGGCATAAAAATATTTCTTCCGAACCAATTCACAGGCTTGTCTGAATAAATGATACGTGGCGCTGTTTCCTTCTTTACTACATCCTTCCAACATCAATCATTTAAATGTATAGGTTTTATGTCAAGGGATCTTTGCATTCTTACAAAATGTGAATGTTTGGTTACACAATCGCCCACCAGCGCTGCATTGTGGTGACGACGTACTAGCCCCATTGTAACTACGCTGCCATGGACACTAAGGCAAATCTCCCAAATGGGACCAAAAAAGTATACAACTACAATGACAAATACAAATAATATAAAACACACAGAGTCTATTAATAATCAATGTCCTGTGTTATGTTGTCTTTCTGTCTTGTCTCAGTATTAAGTACACCATGACTACAGGGCGACTGATAAACAGGAAAACTCCTGCAGCAGTCTCATCATTAATTAATTTGCTAATCGTGATGACATTTTGTCAAATGGATCAAAATTCCCCTTACTAATTTTCACAAGAGAGGGAAAATGGAGGAATTTCCTTCATATTTCATGTACAGCAGTTTACATCTTCGAAAGGTAGCAGTAACTGCACCAGCGCGCATCTGCGCACTAAACCTACGCATTTACCGCAAGATGCGCAGCGATTCTAGGAATAAAAAAAGAAAAAGAAAATAATGGGAAAACAAACATTAAATTTTTGAAAGCGCGATGGTTGTTACAGTTTTCATTCTAGACGATGACTGGTTTATTCTTCAAGATTCTGCGAATAGCATGTTATGTCTAGGTAGCGCCTGTTTTTGTTTGAGCTTCCTTCCCTCATCATGCTTGGCTAAAATCATCATGATATTTTACAAATTTTCAAAGAGCGTCGTCTTTTACAACAGGGTAATTATCACCTGGCAGAAAGCCTGTCTGTAAGTTAGTAATGAAGAAGTGGTAACGAAACAGATGGTATTCTAATTTTGTAGGTGTGGAGGAGTGGAGGGGTGGGCTATTATCAAGAATACAAATCATGCATGTTATGTCTGACACACTGTACGATTTAGACTCAAGTAAGAAAGCACAATCCATTCACATTCCTACCCGCGTAGATGCTGCAGTGAAAGGAAAAACAAATCGCAATATGTCACATTTATAAAGCTATGTCACTTGAACCAACCAAGGCTGACGGGAAAAGACGATTACGGCTGATATATTCACTTGTACTTTCTTTTTCTACAAAACAGTGCCATCTTTTCCAGTTCATGAGGAATGCAGAAATCTTACTCTGGAATCAAACTAATGAAACTGAAAGTATGAAAATGCAACGACCCTCTGTCTTCTCATACAAATAAGTGCAGGTAAACCGGCAAGCTAACTTACATCATCAATTTTCATATTTTTTCGATGAGTAGCTTCGGAGCCTTTTCGCTAAACACAAGGAGGAAACGTCTATTAATCAGTAATTTTCTTAGAATATGAATCCTTTGAAGTAATTTTGCGTCATGCAATTTGAGGACTGACGCAAAAATTCATTGAATCAGACATAAAAATAAAATTTTTAAAAAGCGCAGCATCAGGTTTCATTAAGCATAATATAAGATATTATATAACGGGGCTAGGACGTTCACTAGGAGTATTTTCTTTAGGATTAAGTAGCTTTTTGTCTTTGTGGATGTGCATGTATGTAGCGTTTGGGTGATGGATGTTGTTTGATCAACTTACCAATGGTAGAGTAATAATAATGATAAAAAGCAACAACAACAACAACAACAAACAACAAAATTTGATCGTTTAGTAAACTGTTTGTAATTTTCTTCAGACAGGACGTTTGTGCAAAGAGCGTCATTCTTGAATTCAAGGCCCCAAACAGACGCCAGCAGGATACATTACTCGTGTGCATCACAGCCCTCTTTATTGCCTCCCTTGAGAAAACTGTCGCTCGTGTGCGCAGAACGTTTTTTTGGAGGTGTGAACAATGCCCAGCAGATGCTGTCTGGGAGCGCTGTTCTGCTTGGTTGATTCGTGATTTTTTTTTTCGTTTATTTCTTCGTGTTTTACAGAAAAAAAAAGCAGCAATCGAATGGAATTTCTGCACGAAGAGAACATAACTTTAACGTGGACGAGTCTCTGGGATGTATTTCATGTTCCACCGTCATGAAAAATAGCAATACAGCCGTTCAAAAGCAGAGCGACGTAACTGACAGTAAGGCCTTTTTCTAATGTATTGTCTCTACGAACTTGTCTCACACTTAATTCTTTTATGTCCAAGGTAGATTGACGTATCTGCTACCGAAATTGTCGTTTCTAATGTGGGAACCGCGTACATAGACGCCTTTATACAGTTGCACCACACACGTTTTCTGCTTTTTTTCAAAAGTATGAAATGAGCAGATACGTCGCTCTGCCTTTTCACGGCAGAATAGTGTTGTCTCGTTATCAGCAGTCAAAATTATTTCATGTGCTGAAAATTGCATACCCTTTAAGTGTCGTATCGTATCAACTCATTACAGTAGAGGATGTATCGCTGTTTGGCACCCGTTAATGACTAAACCGTACAGTATGAGCTACAAACTTTTGTAGGGTTTACAATTGATGCTCATGTCATAACTTGACCGTCATTGAACATTACTACTAAAGCGTCTGTTTTTCAGAAAATATCCCCGTCCTCCCTTGCGGTTCTCTTTCGTCTTTAATGGTTTTTTAATTGACCGCCTTTCAAGAGGGTCCAGTTAAGTGTACGATACTCCCCCCTAACAGGAATAGCATGCATGGCGGGATAAATGCACATGTGAGATTGTATTTGACAGCGAGAGAGAGCGAGAGAGAGAGAGAGAGGGAGAGAGAGAGAGAGAGAGAGGGGGGGGGGCAGCGGAGGGGTGTCAGGCGTTAGCGTAAAAATGTGTCACATTTCGTTCAAAATGAATGTGTCCACTTAATGTGTCGTCAAAAATTGAGGCAGTGCACAAAGTTTCATAATTTTTGGTCCCATAGTCCCGAAGCTTCAGGCGCTTGCATGTTCACCTTCTAGCTCCTTTATATTATCCGGGACACAGAATACCGAGGCGAACCATTCCTTCCTCCACTATACGTCCACAAATTGAGCGCGTGTCAGTACGCTGAGTACTACTACTCTTTTGCGTTCAGTTATGGGTATGATGCGAATTGTTGCATTGTTGACATCGATAATACATGCGTAAGTTGACGGACGGAATATGACGAATTGATTCCCCTCGGCATCCTGTGTCTCGGATATTATTATGATGGTGACTATTGGTCCTGCGACTCACTCCTCGCGAACTGAGGGCCTGAAAACCGGCATTGTGTGACCAATACTTCTCCGGCTTTTTAATTAGACCACAGTTATCTGACATCAGTTAAAAACTAAAAAAACCCGAGCTTTCTGTAGCTTGACGAGAGACAGAGATACATTCATTTGGCTTTTGGGAAAGCAGAGACGTTTTTGTTCTTCAGAAAAGTTATCACGTAACATAAAACAAACAAACATAAGGCCACAGAAAAACCCCACTAACCTTTTAATGAATGTGTGGGTGAGTGTACATTCAACAGATGGTGCAGGCGTTGGTCTCTATAGGAGCTCTAATCATGGGACCTTTTAACCTTGTACAGATGCGTCTTGTTAACGATGTCTTGGTATGTTGATCTTACCGTCTTGTCTAGATCGGCGCCGCGCCCTAAGGTCTCTGTGTAATCAATTTTCTTTATTCAAGTTGTTGTTTGCTAATTCCTTTTGGCCTTTCTTTTTCTTCTCCAGCCTCCTTCACACACACACACACACACACACACACACACACCTATAAACACGCATGCATGCACGCACACACGCATATACATAATACACACATGTTTTCTGTGAATTATCTCACGTCCATTTTCTTACATTGTGCCTACAAACATCAGCCTCCTTCAGCAGGCCAAGCTCTACATTTTATCTTGTGCATTTTTCCTCTCCTACATGTAAAGCTGTCATCATCATCATCATCATCATCATCATCATCATCATCATCGTCATCATCATCATCATCATCATCATCATCATCATCATCATCATCATCTTCTTCTTCTTCTTCTTCTTCTTCTTTTTTTAATCCCCACTCTTTCTACATCATTTCCTCCGACTTTGTTCTTGTTCATTGGGATTTGAAAATTGTTAGTTTTCGCTTGCATCGCCCGCAGAATCTCTGTCTGTCTGTTTGCTCCTCTCTCTCTTGGTCTCTCTGTCTGCCTGTTTGTCTATTTGTCTAAGTCTGTCTCTCTGTCTAGGTTTGTCTGTCTGTCTCTCTAGATCTCGCCTCCTGAATCTCTGTCTGCTCCCTCTCTGTCTTGGTCTGTGTGTTTGCTTGTCTTCCCTTCTCTCCAGGTCTGTCTCTTTGTCTGTCTGTCTCTCTCTCTCTGGGTGTGACTGTCTGTAGTTCTGTCTGTCTGTCTGTCTCGGTCCGTCCGTCTATCAGTTTCTTTGTCTGTCTCTCTCGTTGCAACAACACCCAGACGACTATTATCGCTATTCCACAGAGAAAGTCCTGTCTAGACGTGAGGCCTAATCCGCAGAACATATCTCACGCCCTAACCAAGTGCTTGTAATTACCAGTGATATCAAGGAATCCCCCCCCCCCCCTGAGATAATTAACATTTGGATATAATTAGAAAAGTGATAACTTGGTATCCGTTACGAACGTTACAAGTACTATAACATGCACGCTGTGTGCAGTGGACTTAGCTTGTTTGTTAGTTAGGTCAACCGGATTGTGTATTCATTTCACTCCGGTAATACTAAGCATGACAGGGGGATAAATATTAGTGGATCTGACGAAATATGGCTTAAGGTGAAAGACCAAATCCCTGAGAAAACCCCTCGAGGCCTCCAAAGGGTGACACGTTTTCTGTGGAAACTGAGATTTGCTTATCATGTGAAAGATTAAACAATTTTTCTGTTCCCAATAAAAATGTTTTGCTTGAAATTGTCATACAAATATTTTATTTTGATTTTTTAAAGATATAAACATTTCGGCTTTAGCCCAGTTTTGTTAGATTCACCACTAATTAATAATGTAAATATATCCTCCACGAAGACTTGTTTACAAAGTAGGCGTTCGAGAATGGGAATGAAGTTTTTGAGGCTAACAACAAAAGTCACCGGTCTGATCAACCACTTTCGATGAGAGGCCAAAAGAATTATAATTACGCAGATCAAATGAAGCCATATTCTTTTTAAGCTTAATGGGAAGTCGAAAGTAAAACAAGTAGAAAAAAAAGAAGTTTAATCACCGTTGCTCCTATACTTGTGCATTATCGGAATGATAGTGATTTGACATAAAGAACCGTGGAATGTTGTGATCAATAATGATCATAAAATTGGACGAATGGCAAAATCAGGCCAGGAAATCAATATTCATTATCCAAACATTCAGAATGGCTGTGCATTGAAACACAAAAGTCTCCATGCCTCCTGAAATAATATTTTATGAACTCGAAATCCAGTATTGTGATTATGTCTATTCAAGAAGTGCACTCCATAATTTCCTAAATTTTCTCAGAAAATCCGGGAAGACCCTATCATACCAAGCCTTGTCAGACACAATCAACGGCTAATACTATTTCTTTGTTGTACTAATTTGCTGGCAGGATCAGACTGTGTCTGACAGGGCTTACTATGATACCTCCCTAAGGACATTGATACCTCAAAGGCGTTTTATATTCAGGGTACTCCTTATCCGGGGTTGCTCATCGCCGACCGTAACGCCCGGTAAATCCGCTGTGCACCTTGATTAAATACTGATGTTTTCTCAGTGAGCCGTCCTCTTTTCCGTTTGTAAATAGGTAGTCATGCATCTTGTCTTCTCGTGGCTCTGTGCGCGCGTGCATGTGTGTTTGTTTATTTGAAAGTTGGATAGCGCTACTTTTTAGTACTGACGAAATACTAGACTGACGTTTGCGCCCTGGGTGGAAGTACGTGTATTTTTTGTTTGTTTGTTTAAAGCTTAGGGGAGACATCATCAATCAGTCATAGTATTTAGTTCATGAAGATAGTGGAGAAAAGACAAATATGGCTCAATTTAGTTTATACCAATACTTTTATTGTGACTGGAACATTGATAGAATATTTAAAGGCATATTGCACTGGCATTAAGTATGTTATGGTCCCTCTGGGGAACAAAATGAAGGAATCCACCAATAGTTAACTTCTATCATCAGATCGAATAGTTTGATCACAGACAGTGGTGATTGTGCTCTGTGGCCATGATTACGCAGATAGTGACAATACTAATTTGTCTGTAACTGTCCATGTTTTATGTGGCAGAATCATTGCACTGTATTACTATGTATGTTATAACATCCCAAATGCGCAATGCTCCCGAGATGTTATAATTGGTAAATTCTGATATTTGAATGGTAAACGACATTTTCTGAGTTCCCTCACCTTATGGATGAAAAAACTGACTTCTCTCTGCCCACCTTTTTACCCTGGGAAATGCATTTTAGCTAGATCTTGAATCAATTTTCTGTTTGTTTGTTTACTTCACTAGTATTTCAAAAGCGTACTTCTCCAATGATCAGCCTAGTGCCCCATACAGCAGAGATATTGCTAAGATGATTCTGTATGGGTGATAATACTGCATTCCATTAAAAAAATAAATTCCACTTGAACACGCGTTTCTAATAAGAAAATACACTTAGAGATCTTGGTATTCTAGGAAAAGAAGGAAGAAAGGGGAATGAAGAAAGGAAGGAAGGAAAGAAGGATAGAAGGAACAAAGGAAGGGAGGGAGAAGAAAATGATTAAATCAGGCCTGAAATCACATGGCTTATAAGGACTTCCATAATAAACTTCATTGATCACGAAATCACATGGCTTATAAGGACTTCCATAATAAACTTCATTGATCACGAAATCACATGGCTTATAAGGACTTCCATAATAAACTTCATTGATCACGAAATCACATGGCTTATAAGGACTTCCATAATAAACTTCATTGATCACGAAATCACATGGCTTATAAGGACTTCCATAATAAACTTCATTGATCACGAAATCACATGGCTTATAAGGACTTCCATAATAAACTTCATTGATCACGAAATCACATGGCTTATAAGGACTTCCATAATAAACTTCATTGATCACGAAATCACATGGCTTATAAGGACTTCCATAATAAACTTCATTGATCACGAAATCACATGGCGTATAAGGACTTCCATAATAAACTTCATTGATCACGAAATCACATGGCTTATAAGGACTTCCATAATAAACTTCATTGATCACGAAATCACATGGCTTATAAGGACTTCCATAATAAACTTCATTGATCACGAAATCACATGGCTTATAAGGACTTCCATAATAAACTTCATTGATCACGAAATCACATGGCTTATAAGGACTTCCATAATAAACTTCATTGATCACGAAATCACATGGCTTATAAGGACTTCCATAATAAACTTCATTGATCACCAAATACTTTTTTGTTGTTGAAAATACCATGGCACACTGATAAGTCTGAACGTCCCATTGTACTATACTGTCCATGCGGGAGGGAGGGGTGTCTGTTGCTCAGATTACAAAGTACAGTGGAAAAAAGAAAAGGGTAATCCACAAACACAACCAGCACAGTGTTTGGCAGGTTGATGAGAGGTTGTTATGTAATTCAGACAACGAACGCGCAAAAAAGTACAAGTGTTTTACTCTCTTCCCGGTCAAGCCACACAATAGACGGGATTGGTCTATTTGTAGAAAATGAATGAGGGAGAGAAATATTATGTACACGTCTTTGTTTCTTGGGTATCACAATTTTTTGCCTATTTCATGGGCGGAGGATGAAGAGAACAGAAAAATATGCATTTTACAAAAAGAAGCACTCATTTGTTATGGCATGCTCCTTGTACGGTGGTCCATAAACCTACCCTTTCATATGATAGGTTGTATGGTGATCTAGACGTAGTAACGTGAAAAATAAATTATAGCTCATACACACACAGACACAGAGAGAGAGAAAGACAGAGAGAGAGAGAGAAACAGAGAGAGAAAGAGAGAGAGAGAGAGAGAGAGAGAAAGAGAGAGAGAGAGAGAGAGAGAGAGAGAGAGAGTCTGGCGAACTTCATGATGTGTCTAAACTTGGCAAGAGCAAACTGCTAACTGCATTTCCTTAATTGTTTGGCCAGCCAGTTTGTGTAGTTTCATATCTTGGGCTTCTTTTCTCCGGCATCTCTGAGACGTGCGGCAATCCTGGAGATTTTTCATTCCCTGCTTGTTTATTACGTATTGGTTTTCTGCACTGGCAATGTGGCATTTCTTGTGCACCTGTAAGGCTGCTAGTAATATTGCTACAGAATAAACCAAACGTCCTGGGGGCAGATTTCTTTACTTGGCTGCGGTATCAAAAAATACATTCTTTTTGCCTTGTCATCTCTCCTCTTCTTTTGCGTTTTTATTCAATCGTTTCTGAATTATTTCTTACCCCAGGCTCTGCTACATACAACATTTTTTGTTGGTGATAATATTTGACTTTGCTTCAATTCTTGATGCAAACCAGAAGTTTTTTTGTTTTTTTTCATTTCATCTTTCGGTAGTTTGATGACATTTTCCGTGTTTTTGCAAACCACTGGCGTAAACTTAGCTATTCTTCTTGTAATAGATGAAATCGTTCTTAAAATATGACCTCTGTAATTACTTTCTGAAGAAAACCTAACTGCGGCAGTGTGTGAATATTGTAAATACTAGTTGACCCCGTTGACTTGGAGAAAACACAAATGTAATGTTTAAGACTGATTTTCAGCAATATGTAAAGTGAGATGAAGATCCAAATTTCCGATCATACTTTTCGATTCTACTGGACGAAAATGCGTCTCGTTTTTGCGGCTCAAAAAAAACAACAAAAAAACCAACCATAATATTAATGACTAAATTTTGTCCCTAATCGATTTGTCCACGTAGAGTATTGTTGAAAACTGATACTGTATACAAAGTGTCATAATTTTTGGTCACGTAGTCACTGAGTTTTAGGTGCTTACATGTCACCCCATAGCTCCATTATAGTATGATGTACATCTGGTGACTTGAAAAATTATTTTTATGTTACTAATGTTCTTTATTCTCAGATCTGGATATCATGACGGACGAGTACTGATGGTTGCTAGACAATTTTCTATGCTTGTGCTGGATATACTCTGAATCCCTTGGATTTTGTCTGACGTGAATTCTGTACATCAAGGCGTTGAAGATTGGTGAATGTGCCTTGGAACTATGGCTAATCATTTTGTGAGATCGTGAAGTTAAAATATTGTTTCAAATTTGCATCTTTGATAATACAGTTTTTAGTGGAGAGAACTGACTAGTACATTCTCAGCTACAGTCTTGTGAAGTAGTACAAGTTTAACAGTCTCGCTAGACCGCACGGGACAATACATTGCTGTAACTAGTGTTGATCTTAGTGTACTCCTTGAAGTTTAGGGAGCCTAGCGATCCAACCATTTTTACTAAATTTTGTCAGGAATACGTTAAAATATTCACGTCATCGAGTTTCAACAACGTGCAAGCTCAAATGTGTAGGCTTTTCCTACCACTCAAACTACTAGGCCTGTTTACAGTGTTACATCACAGAGCTTGGAGATGTATAACCATGAACGGTAGATAAGAGTTCTCAACGGAGCGTTTACCACATTTTCCTACCATAATCTTGTGAAGGCGGTGGCCCAAGTGCTACGGTTGATATTCTACGGTGATCAAAGAGCTGTGTTCTTCAACCACGGTTACCCCCTACGTGGAGTGGATCCCCTCTGCACACCCTGAACTTCCTCGGAGTTAGTACCCACCATTCCGCCATCACGTCGACGCCAACAGAAACGTTGCTGCTGGTCAGCGTCAACCACACTGTGAGTGGGGCGGCGCCGGCCAGCACAATGACGGGGGAACCCCCAAGAGATGTGGACTACGATGGCATGGACGACTTCAGTGGCGGGCTGAACCCCACCATACGGTCCGCCTTCATCATCACACGTCTTACCTTAGCCGTATTCGGCCTTGTTGCCAATACGGTTACCGGAGTCGTACTCACAAATAAAAAACTGTGGAATCCGACATCGATGCTGCTTTTATCACTTGTTGCTTATGATGCCGTGTTTCTGCTAGCAACGATACCTCCAAGCGTGATGGATGTAGGTGTCGCAAATCTGGAAACATTTGCGATTATCCTGGGAATATTTTATCCTCTGCGATAC
This sequence comes from Onchidella celtica, assembly GCA_963931925.1. Taxonomy (NCBI): domain Eukaryota; kingdom Metazoa; phylum Mollusca; class Gastropoda; order Systellommatophora; family Onchidiidae; genus Onchidella; species Onchidella celtica. The sequence goes on along the minus strand of OZ007574.1, from coordinate 25,894,415 downwards.
ATGGCACAGACAGGCTCTATATATACCACAGGTAAGCCAGTGAGAAATTAAGCATTTGAGCATTTAAGATGCTTTGCCCATGAGATAACTAATAAGGGAGTCAGTTTAATGTAGACCATAAAACAAGGATTACCTGTGTCTGTTGGGGCCATGCAGTGCATCATCTGCTGTTGTATAATCTTTATATAACATAAGATAAAATATGTATGTTGCCGGGCGAGCGGCATGAAGGAAAGAGGAAGGCAGTAAAAGAGAGAGAGAGAGGGAGGGGGGGGGGAAGAGGAAGCGGACAGAGAGGAGGAGGCAGAGGCGGAGAGAAAGAGAAAGAGAGAGGGGTGGGCTGGAGGAAGAGAGAGAGAGAGAGAGAAAGAGAGAGAGAGAGAGAGGGAGGGAGAGAGAGAGAGAGAGAGAGAGAGAGAGAGAGAGAGAGAGAGAGAGGTCAAGATATCAAGTATGAAGATGTGAGTGAGTGAAAAAAGTTAACAGAAATTAACAACTAAGGAAACATTTGATGGAAAATGTGAGACATTTAAAATCTATATCATATTTATGTATAATTGCACCACTTTGCTGAAAGAAAATGGAGATAGATAGATAAGTCTGTCTATAGACAGACAGACAGACAGACAGAGAGACAGACAGACAGACAGATAGATAGATTGATAGATAGATAGATTGATAGATAGATAGATGGATAGATAGATAGATAGATAGATAGATAGATAGACAGACAGACATGTAGATAGATAGATAGATAGATAGATAAATAGTTAGATAGATAGATAAATAGATAGATATATAGATAGATAGATAGATAGATAGATAGATAGATAGATAGATAGATAGATAGATAGATAGATAGATAGATAGATAGATAGACAGATAATATTGACGAGAATGCCAGTATGAATAAGTATGGTTGTATAAGACGTCGTTACGCTTCGATATGTCACAGCTAGGAAAGAATACCCACCAACAAACAACTTAAACCAGCTATTCATTTTTCTGAACAGTTACAGTAACCATCGAGCGATTTCTGATTGTGCTCTGCCCTCTGAAAGCTAGAATTTTCTGCACCTTTGGGATAACTCGCAAAGTCATTCTTGGGATCTTCATTTTCTCCATCGTCTTCAACATACCTCGATGTTTATTCTACTTACTGGCTACGTCATTCACACCTTTACCGGTGAGTACAAAGCTCATTTCTTTTTCTTTTGTTCTGATGTCATTAATGGGCAATGCAAACCAGGTTTGTGACTATTCCACAGGTGTTGGTAAGAAGCGCCTCAGAGAAAATACAACAACAACAACAAAAAACAACGGATTCAGCAATTGACGTTTATTAGTAACATTTATTTTGTCACGTAGCCAAAGTTTATGACACATTCTGAATCATGTATTTTGACAACCGTGTCGAGACTTGGTCAACAGATGTCTTTGGTGATTCATAAACCCGAAGTATCAAGTGAAATAGTTTTTATCTTTACTAGTTGGCCGATTGGCTCAGAGGATACACAAATGTGATATTTAAAGTTGATTTTCGACCAGCAGTATGATTGTCAAGAGAGGTGAAGAACAAATTCGCGATCATACTTTGCAATTTTACTCGGAGAAAATGCAAAATTTGTCAAAAAGAAAAAGTTGTATGTAGCAAAGCCTCGTGTGAGAAATAATGCCCAAACGATACAATAAAACGCAAAGCAAAGGGGAAGAAAAAAAACAACACACCAATATTTCGGCTAAAACCTTTTTCAAGGAAAAATAAAACAAAACAAAACAGAAAAAAAAAAGATGGAAAATTGCTACATACAACTTTTTCTTTTTTTGCCAATTTCTGACTTTGCTTTAAGCCTTTTAGCCACCGTTTTTTTGTTTTTTTGTTTTGTGTTTATTATTTGGAAGAAAATGCGTCTCTTTTTTTTTTTTTTTTCAGAACTACACAAGATACATAATTATTCAGATATTCATCCCCAAATAATTGTCATTATCCCCTTTATACAATTTACGACATCGCCGATTGTTGAACTGTGCACGTTAAAATTCAAGTAATTTAGGCCCTTCAACTAGTGCGGGGCTGACATCCCCAACACTAGCGGGTCCCCCAGGTTGTGGATAGGGGAAGGCCTGCAGATATGTACGTTGGCTGTGAATATTGAATAAGCAGTCCCGAACAAAACGATTAGAATGGGCAGATGGGGCTCGCAGCCAAGCAAGAAAGGCAATCCATCTAGGAGAGTAAACTTTAAATAAATCTGTAGCGATCAGCTACATTAGCCCAGTAAGGCAACATTACTGATCCGGGAGAGAAAACTCCAAAATGAAATCGCTCGCGGAAGACAGACCTGCTTGACCTTAATGGTGCATAACAAAGCAAGATGCACACCACTGTTACAATTACAGGCCCTTCAAGAGTTCTTTGGTCTGGAAATCTATATCTTTTCATATCTAACCTGATTGGTATTTCTTTTTTTGCATTATAATGGTATAGAAACAGTCTGAGGGTCTCTGGGGATCTCAATTGTATTCATGAAATCAAGTCCGTGATGCCGAACAAATAAGAATGGAATTTCTAGAGTAGTACTATAAAATAAAACAGCCTTTCTTGGATTATATTAAATATATTAGGTTACTGGGACGAGACGACCAAAAGACGTCTTTCGGTGTATTTTGTTCGCTAACGTGAATTTCAATAGGCAGTTTTGAATTCCGGGTGCAAGCATAGAAACATTTAATATGTAACGTCAGAAATGCTCAGTGCAGAGATCCTCTCAAAATAAAGACCTCAATACTAAATGTAACGTCAGAAACAAAAAACAAAAAATACAAATTAACTCTTTAAATGATAAAACATTTGTCATAGACGATCATTGCAGACTCAAAATACGGTAATAATTGTATATCAAATACTTTCATAAGGAATATCTCTTGGAAAACTGTCTGTAGGATCTTATTGCTTTAAAAAGGGATACACACTTTTTTTTCCTTTTTTTTTTTATCAAGTTTTTCTCAACACTTTATTTCTTATGGCCAGACAAAATTAATGTCCTGGTGACCAAAAACATGTCTGCTTTTTGCTAAGAATTTAAACTCTTTTAGTATCTATGCTATAATTTGTTTATTATTTGTTACTAACTAAGCGCCGTTCGTAGTTTGTGGCCACGTAGTCAGAACGGAATTTCCAATCATGCTTTTCCATTCTACTCGGTGAATATAATTATATATATATGTATTGGCGGCTCAAAAATAGTAAATAAATAATATTAAAGTCTACATTTTATCCAAAGTGGGTGGGTCCAGACACCTTATCGTCAAACATTGAGGCAGTTCACACAATTTAATAATTTGTGGTTCCGTCGTATTCACAAAGGTATATGTGTTTACATGTTCAACCTTGAGCACTTTTATAGTTATATATTGTCAAATATCAAATCCATTTGGTGGCGCAACGGTTTTATGAGATAACCGAGTTCGCTGTAACCGAGTTTTACCGTCCGTGAATGAATTTTTGTAACCTCAGCTGATGAAAAGATAGTATCCGGACGTCTGCGGCTACAACGTAGTTACGTTGACCGTACTCACTGATTGAACAACGTCTCTAGACTTGAGTTACAAGTTGATTTTATGGCCTCTATCAGACGAAACTCAGGAAGACACGATAGTAGTGGCTGTCTGGGGGGTGAATGACCTTGTGCACGAATGTGAGGTGGCGTTATTGCTGGAGAGGTCTAGTGGTTTATCTATCTATCTATCTATCTATCTATCTATCTATCTATCTATCTATCTATCTATCTATCTATCTATCTATCTATCTATCTATCTATCTATCTATCTATCTATCTATCTATCTATCTATCTATCTATCTATCTATATCTATCTATCTATCTATCTATCTATCTATCTAACTATCTATCTATCTATCTAACTATCTATCTATCTATTTGTCTATCCATCCATCCATCTATCTATTTGTCTATCTATCTATCTATCTATCTATCTATCTATCTATCTATCTATCTATCTATCTATCTATCTATCTATCTATCTATCTATCTATCTGTCTATCTGTCTGTCTTTCTGTCTATCTATCTATCTATCTGTCTGTCTGTCTGTCTATCTATCTATCTATCTATCTATCTATCTATCTATCTATCTATCTATCTATCTATCTATCTATCTATCTATCTATCTATCTATCTGTCTGTCTTTCTGTCTATGTATCTATCTGTCTGTCTGTCTATCTATCTATCTATCTATCTGTCTGTCTGTCTGTCTGTCTATCTGTCTGTCTGTCTGTCTGTCTGTCTGTCTGTCTATCTATCTATCTATCTATCTATCTATCTATCTATCTATCTATCTATCTATCTATCTATCTATCTATCTATCTATCTATCTATCTATCTATCAGTTTTCTTCTCTTCACTTTACGAGTATCTCACACTCTTCATCTGAATAGGTCTCCCAGCGATCTATATTCACGCGAATTTGCTATCTTTCTTTAGAGCGAGCGACAAGCTATTTATCCTGTTCCTGGTTCAGACCAGCTATTTATAGCCAGACAAATCTCTATTTACATATCCATCACCTATCGACACTTCTGAAGAAATTGGAGCAATAGAGAAAAAAGGGTCTGAAAAAAATTGTTCAATTTGAAAATAACTCCCGCCATCAGTTTAACTCGTTATCTCTATCCTTTCTTTCTGATCAATGGAGTCAAAGGCAAGCTAAATTTTGGTTATTCAATTACTCAGGGCAATTCTTAATATGGACACAATGTTTTGCAAGATTTCACTGTGATGGTTTTGTCTTTTTCAAAGATGCCTTTCAAAAAGAACCCGCTGGTGGCTATTCCCTTCAATGCTATAGGTTAATTCGAAATCAGCAGGTGAAGGCTGCGCGGTAAGAACACATAGTCACAAACGTGTGAAACTGAGAAGATTGATTTTTAAAATTTGAAAGTACATTACTTTCCTCTCGCAATTGACAGCGTGATTCTCTCGTTTTATAACCCTAGCTTATTATATATATATTTATTTATTTTTTTTAAAATTAATTAATTAATTAATTAATTAATTAATTAATTAATTAATTAATTTATGTATTTATTTATTTTTCAAATTTTGGTTTCGTACAGCTCATGATGATGATTGTAATGAAGATCAGTTATAGCGCGCCCAATCCAAAAATTTCTCTACGCGCTTTACAGAAAGTCTTGTTCCCTTCATCTGCAACTCACCCCTCTCTCTTTCTCTCGCTCTCTCTTTCTCCCTTTATTTCTTTCTCTCTGTCTCTCTCATGCACAGTCTATATCATAAACCCTTATGCTAAAAAGGCAGAATACCTACACATAACTTAGACACCTAGGGATAAATAAGGCAGAAATCAAACAATAAAACAGCAAAAATAAAAGAAATTGAGAAAATACCTGACTTAGAAATTAGACTTCAGAACTGAAAGTGTTTTTCGACAAGGTGGGTCTATAGACTAGTTTTGAAGTTGGCAGTGATTTCCAGATGAGGCTGGTGAACCAACATTGCAAATCATTCCGTGTGACCAAGGCTGTTATATCCTTTGTGGTCCTCTGGTCAGATCAGAGTAGAATAATTGGCGTACCCTGGTACCAGGGGTGGCCAAACTTGCTTAATGTAAGAGCCAGATACGATAAAATTCAGATTTTCCAGAGCGACAAGATATGAACAAAATAAACACACACGTTTATATTGTTGTAAACATATTTTGTTACAGAAATGTTATGTAAATAATTATTAAGAAATACATGAGGGCAAAAATATTCATTAAAGTATGTATGCAGTTTTTTAACGATTAATTTGTGTTAGTTTCAGAAATCTAAAGTACACATATATATACCAAATGTTTTCGAAATCTTGACTGACGATTGCTTTAATTATGCCGAACGTATTCAATTCGGTAATAACTACGGGAACATCTGAGAAAAACGTGGGAATTTCCATCATTTGTGTAGTGGATGTGTGTCTTTTCAAGAAAATTCAATTTAAGAAGACACATTCTCATGATATTCTTTCCTTTTCCTTTTCACTTGAATTTTCATTTGTTTCTTGCTTGAACTGATGTAGCAATTGCTTTGCGAAAGTTTGTAATTTCTTCCATGTTTTACTTTTTTGAAATGTGTTCCTAATGCTGGATATACGAAATACGTTGTTTTTTTTGTTTTTGGCCACATTTGAACGTCACCCACAATCCCTGGAATCAGCATTGGTTTCATGTTATTTCTGGTCACAAAATAGGGTGCGTTGTAACAGCACCGTAACACATTGGGCCTAATCCATTAATTCATTAATTCATTCATTCATTCATTCATTTATTGTTTCATTCCATTCATTCATTCATTCATTCAGCAAGCCAGTCAGCCAGCCAGTCGGGCAATGAGCTGAAAGCAGTTTACTTTTCGCGACCGGTCATGTAATGAGCTTCCGTTAAATGGCGTGACAGCACTCACCTAGTTTGAGGTTATGCAAACGACCCTCTTGTTTTTTCTTTGTCCTTCGACAAACTCGTGGCTAATGAAGGATGTGTGTGCCAACAGGAGCGTCCCTCTGTGGGACACTAATGAAGGATGTGTGTGCCAACAGGAGCGTCCCTCTGTGGGACACTAATGGTGTCGTAGGCGGAGGCAGGCTCTTCAACTGGATGTCTGGTCAAATAAAATTATATTGGCACATTGTCTACAGATTCAACTGTATCTCCTATCCCCCTCCTCCCCGCCTCCCTCCTTTCCACACACAGGCACGCATACATTCATACATTCACACCCAAACACACCCGGGCACGAATGCACTCACACTCACACACTTTTCTCTGTCTGTCTGTCTCTCTCCTCTTCCTCTTCCTTCCATCCGTTCCCTACGGTATACCTTTTATATTATTCTTCCCTCTTGTCTCACTAGCAAATTTTGTCTGACCTTCTCCTTCCACCGTCATTCCGTTCGGCTTGGAACAAAATAATCAATTGTCTGTTCAAATATTGTTTTGAACGTGACAGATTTACCAGGTGGAACCTGTGGATTTTAACAGACAAAGAAAGAAATGGGCAGAGGGTGAAAAAAGAATTAACTGGGAAAATAAGGTGGCTGGTGTACCGAGTGCATGAACGGGGGAAACGTAGGAAAAGATTTCGGAAAAAGAAAAAACTTTCATAGAAAATGGAAAGAATAAGGGAGGCATCATACTAAGCCCGGTCAGGCACGGCCAGATGATGCCAGCAAAACATACAACAAAGAAATAATGGCAGAAGCTGACTGTGTCTGAAGGGGCTTTATATGATAGGGTATGCCCGTATGTCCTAAGAAAATATAGGACATTGTGGTGTGCACTTCTTGTCTGCCAGCATCTGACTGTGTCTGATCGGGCTTAGTATGATAACCCCTTCAGTAGTTATGAAATTGAGCCACGCCTCAGCCAGCATCCCTGCATCAAAATGACGTAACCATCGGATTTACGTCAGAACGATGTCATTGCTACATAGAAACGAAGCAAATCCTATGCAATCGCGTTGACGTAAGGCACCTCACTTTCTCTGAAAATTTCCTTGAACCGTCTTTAAATTGATATAAAAATCTCGAAACCGTAACTCTTTATTTTATGTTATTTTATTTTATTCCAACATCCCAAATACGAACATTCTCCAATCTCCCATTTTTCGCGTAGATTATGATTTATCATGACCTTCTTTTCCCTCGTCTTCTGTCACAAATTTGTAAAATAAAAACAATAGAATTTAGTGCCATTTGGACCAGCAGTCTCTCTGGAATCATTTCTGTTTTTCTTGGAAGCAAGACCAGCTTTCACTTCTTCCAGTTCGTTGCACGAGACCTGAAATTCAAGGACTAAAAACAATTTATATGGGTTTGAATTTGAGTTCGGAGAAATAACGTAGACACGATAACGCTCACATAGTCCTAGGAAAGAGCACGTCGACAGAATATATGACAGAATGATAGGTCAGAAGGAGACCCCAATAGAAGCGTCCACCAATCACCCGCGACTTAAAATTTAGACTTTCTTTTCGTCTTTTGTCTAAAAAAAAATTGGGCTAAAGTTTTGTCGGTTACTTTTCAATCTTACGTTTATCAGTTCATATGATCCTCAAGGTCTGTTATAATTATGCTGGGTCTTGTTGGGAGCTCAAGAGCCGAAACTGGCGAAAAAGAAGACATGAAAAAGCGTTCAATCAGTCTTTTTCAAAATTACATCGGCTTTGGAAATTTAAGAAAAAGTATCCGTCATATGGCTGCAGAAATTGCAACGATATCTGGTAGTTCAATTTTATCAGAAATGCCAGATATTACTCTTTGGAGGAACTCACTCACGCACGATCATCGGGATTGTGTTGCACTCGGTGTTCTGGTAATCTATTTGTTAGTCGTAAACAAACAATTCCCTCGGTGCACGAAAGTTGCCGATCGTTGGTGGAGATTTTAGCCCAGCTTACTGGTCATTAGATCTGTCTCTTTGAGTTACCCTTCAGCACTGAAAATTTAGGTGGAAAAACCTAGTGCAAAATGTTGGTCTTAAGGAATCTTGAAACCTTGAGTTCTTGGCAAATACTGCGATGTTGACTGGTCAGAAGAACTCAAGAGATCTGAGTAAACGTACTGAACCCCAAAGGCTGATTGAGTACACTCTCGGCGTTGGCACTTTAGGGTAATCTCAGTGCCCTTTTCAGACAGTTGCATCTGGAGCACTTAATGCCACCTGTAATTCAATTTAATTTAACCCTTTATTTTCTAGATATGCTTTACTTTATCAATTCATAACAAGACTTGATCTTTCTACATACGAGGTGCCATAATGACTGGAACTGGGCATCTCAGTATGTTTTTATCTTTTTTCTTGCCTTTGTGTGGGTGGGAATATATGAATAAAAAACAACAGTCTGGGTTGGGATACTCACCTGTTAGCTCTGGGCAAAACAACAAAACTTTCGAGGTCTAGAATTTCGCTGTGCGTGAAGACAATCACATTGAAGGAGGAAAACGGAAGCAAACGGAAATTGTCAAAGCTTGTGAAAAGACTACTCCAAACTCTGGAGGGTGAATGTATTTCTACGTAATCTTTTTGGAACAAACAGAAAATAACGAGAGCTTCCTAAGAGACAAAAGGCCGGCCTGTCACGTTTCTGGGACTTTTTCGTTGTCTTCGAGAATGAATCCATGTTTAACCAATGACTTTGACTGAAGCCGTATCAATCCATTGCTATTTAGATGTTGATCAGGAATAACTATGGCAGTATCTCTGGCGTTGGTTCTACACAAAGAGGAGCAGCTGCAAAAGCCAAAAACATACATATAAACACGTTAAAATGATTGACGCAGTTCGAACGGACAAACGTACTGAGCACTGGGGAAACCAGATTCTGGAGACCTAGAATTGTTGTAGTTGTGCGAGGCCCCCCCCCCCCGCCCCCCGGCCGAAAAAAGGGGTGTTTGGTAGAAGTAAATAAATGTTGGGTTTTCTGATATTGATTCGATTTTTAACACTCGCCCTTATACCACGTAAACGAGATTAAAATTTAGCAGGAATGAGAGTTGAAAAGTAAAATGAATAGAAAATTGGCTGTAATTTTTGTTGTCTATAAAGTTAGACTTTAGCAATAATTGAATAATTGCTCCAGTCTACAAAAAATAACTATTTGTGTCAAAACCTACTGCTGTAGATTAAAGTACTTCTGACATTTTGTCTGGCCTAGGTAAATCAATTTTGTTTGGCATTACAGTTGCAGTGTTCAATTTGTGTGTGCGTGTGTATGTGTGTGTGTGTGTGTGCCTTTTTTACAAGATATAACTGTGAAAACCATCGGATTGTGCCGTCACTGTTCCCGCACTCGAATTTAGTTCACATTTTAATAAAATTTAACCGTTTTTACATTAAATTTCTTTCTCCACCAAAATATTCGAAGAAGATCTCCATCGTTGAAGAGAATTATTACACTATGCATGAAATACTAAATACTGCACTAGGCGTGTTACAAAACCCACTCTTTTTCTTTCGTGTGTTTAGGTCTTTAGTCCAGGAGGTTTCGCTGCCCTCGATATTTACGCCTCACTTTTTTTTTTTTTTTTTCTTGTTTCTGTGTGCTTTTGTGGTAGGAATTTGTTTCTTAGAATTCTGTCCGGGCAGCGGCCTTGTTCAGCCTGCTCTTTTCGACTTCGGTCACTTTTATTATTCGTGGATGTGGCAAAAACGTTTCTGCTTATAGATTCAAAAACATTAAAGATACCGATACATCACATTGTGGGTATATAGATCACACATAACTTACAGGGTTATCGTAACTCAAAACGACCAAAATTACGCCATTACGTGAGGTGGATAACGAAGTGTACCTGGTAATGTTCATTATGTGACAAATCCTTACATATTTAAAACCCAGGAATCTTAACGTGCAGCTGATTTACGTGACGGGTATAGAAGCAGCAGAGTTATTGTATTCGGGAAAGCACAGCAGAGGATTTAGGGATGATAGGGATAAGACACGTATTTCCAAGCTATAAATGTGCCAAGAATCCACGATAAAATCCCAAAGTGGAAATGTCACTAGTTTTTTGTTTCAGCCATGCCAGAACATGTTCTTAGTGCAATGCACGACTGACGTAACAGATTAAAGCATGGCATTTTCAGCCGGTCTGATCTAATTTCAGAAAGAAACGCACTTGCTCCCACAGCTATAGGACGTCTGTATAGCAAGACACTCCGAAATATCCACCGCCTCTGTTCCCTGCTAAACTTGTCTTGTTTGTTACGGGATCTGTACAGTCTCTTTCTGATCTCTTGACAGTGGTTTCAGCAAGTGAAATGGCATTGAAAATGTTCTGTTGTTGCTCAAAACATATTATACTTCACATGCGGCAAAAACATCTTATATCATTCTCATTAACAAGACTGAAAGTTATTGCTGCCCATTAAGTAAAGAATAGAATCTAAAATGTTATGTTTTATTTTTAAATGTTTGAACTAGCTATTTTTCAGAGCTAGCGGAATCATACCAACCATCACGCAGTTTAAGATCAGTGGACGCGAAACTTCTTAAGACACCCACATTCAGATTACCGCCCAGTGAAAAGGCATTTTCTACTGGTGGGCCTGAATTGTGGAACAACATTAACGTTGACGCCAGGAGAAGTGAGAACATCATCAAAGTTAAAAATGGACTGAAAACTGAATTGTTTGGGACTGTTTTCTTTGAAACTGAATGTGTCGATTTTGGTTTCAGAGGTTTGAGAAAGAGAGCAGACTGAGTTTTGTTAATGTGTGTGAGTGGGAGCATGATGGAATGATCTTACGTTAATCCTGTTTCTAATTTTAGTTCAGCGCCTTGGAGCACTTCCTATTTGTGGATTTGAGCGCTGTACAAGCTAATTATTACATTGCCTTACAAAGGTTTGAACCCAAAGGAGCAACAGTGTCTCAGCAATGCTTCAGCAGCAACATATATATTCTGTTCGGATCTTGAAGCTACCTCGGCGAATGATTTTTACTCGGGATCTGTACTAAATTCTTGTGAATCTCTAGAATGGACAATGGACGGCAGAATACGATACTGTACTTTGTTTACAAGCTCCCCTTCAATGTTTATATGAACATTGAACATTTGTTTGGAATCCGCCAGTTTGACTTGTTCTTCGGTTGTTTACAATAACCTTTGATTGCTTTAGACCTGACGTATACTTTGGTTATCTAATTAAGCTCAGCAGTACTGTCCAAATAAAGAGGTATTGATCGATTTGTACATAATTACATTATGTCAAGGTTTGGCGTCCTGACATTGAATCGAAAGTCTGTTATACCAGAGCAGTGGTCCAGTGAGTAGGGCTCTTGGCCCGATTACGAGACCCAGGTTCGAATACTCCTTCAGACGGGATCCAACATAATTAATCTCTTGTGATGTTGTAAACGTATTCAACTGCAGTGTTGGCTTGATGAATATCCGAGTTTCGTCTCTGATATAATCTTATTGTGCTGAGTGGGGACGCAAAATCCCAAATAATAATATCATAATAATAATAACAATAATAATAACCAAAATCAATCATATTGCCCCCATTTGTTGGGCTTTTCCTTCCCTCACAACATCCTCAAAACAGTCAAATTCTCAATTAGAAACGCAGTTTCTTCAAGATGCATACTGGTTGCATAATTCCCGATGATGGAACCAAGACCACTCTTTGCCATAGTTAGTAATCAAAGAATCGACATAGTTAATCTCCACTGCTGTCAGTCTGCTGACGTCTACAACTCGTCCATATTCACACAGGCTCGTTAAGAGCGCCCGTGTGCATTGCAGGGATGGCAGAAAGAGCTCTGGTCAATGTGTCACTGCCTAATGAAACATTCATGAGTGACACGAAAATGAGTTAAAATATGGCATGGAAAAACGATTTGCCAGGGATTTTAGAAAGCTTATAATTACGCGGGGTCATGAAATACTGCCTTATCGCGAAATCTGCCGTCCAAATATCTTTGACCACTTTTCTCTGACAACTTTGCGCGATTCATCACTGGATGAAAAGTAGGTAACAGCATGACCTGGATTATGATGATGATTAATATTCAAGGAGTCATGAAAATATGTTTTATAAGAAACTATCCTGCTGAATGGGAACATTGGTATATCAATATAATTATATGTATTTTCCTGTGAGTAATAGTGGTGATTTTCTAGGGAGACTGCTATCCTCCCTCGGGCAAGAGGACATCAGATTTTCTTGCATCACTACTATAGTAATATAGCAACTAGTCATTGAAGGAGTACCTTACATTTCATAGCAGAAACTTACAACAAAACTGAACAAGCAGCTTTCAGTTTCAGGTATTGATCTTAGTTTTGGAATTTTGAATTTTAAACAAAAGCCCTTACGGAATGGACAAGTGAGTGGTCTGGAATCATAACAATTGACTTGCAAATACCCAGTGAGTATCCAAACTCTGTACGCGTTTCCAAGTGTCCTGGAGCACTGTGGAGAAAGGCTACGTTTATATACATGTAAACAAGAGCGAGTGGCAAAACTACGTCGACAATTCTGAATAGACAATCGCAAAACTAAAAAATATGCCACTTCACTGCAAATCATTGTCAGGAAACAATAGACGTATGCACATTTATTCCAAACCAGAGGGTTCCATGAGACCTAGATAAAGTTTTTTGTTTTTTTTTGAATATTTTTTTTTCGTTTAGCTTGAACGATTTTATTTATTGCAAAAATTTTAGGTCAGCCCAATATAATTTAACACAAACAGTAATTTATTTGATTATCCATTTCCGTGATTGGCTGTAATTTTTTTGTTGAAAAGTAAATGAAATCTAACATTTCAGTAGTCCAGCTTATTTGGAGCTTCAAATTATTGAGAGCAAAGAAATCAAACATGATTTTCCCAAATCAGTTGTGGTTCCATCTTTGTCTTTGCACTTTCCTTAGCGTAAACAAGAGAAAATTGCAATGGTCTGCGTCAGTTGTTTATGAAATAGAAAAAAAAAAAAAAGCCACAGCCAAAAACAAAGTTTGGTTTTGATGATTGAATAAGTAGGTCAAGACTAGTAAGTGGCCATCATTGAAACGTGTGGTAAAGACGCGGGCGACCCTTAAAATTGACTTGTTATCTTGGCTTTGCTTTTATTCTGTAATCAAATTGGCAGTTTTGTTCATCCCTTGTGTTTGGCTCTTTATTTTAGGAGCTTCGCTGCCCTCGGCGTTTACGCTTCACTTTTCTTGTTTTTATTTTTCTTGTTGGGGTAAGGATTCGTTGTTTAGAATTGTGTCCGGGCAGCGGGCTGCTCTTTGCGATTTGCAACTGCCAAGGTATCTTTAACGTGCGCAACGTGCACATGGGCCCTTCGAGTTTTTTTTTCGTCCTTATCCGAGAAGGCTATGTGCTCGATCCTACCAACCTTAGGATCAGGGACAGGGAAACATGAGAAATGTCCCAAACTTCCAACATGCCTGCACGGACCGGAATTCGAACGAGGTACCTTCGGCACGAGAGGCGAGTACCTTGCCTCTTGCCCACCTTGTCCCCTTGTTCATCACTTGACTGCCAGGGCCAATTAAATCATCTTTCGGAAGTGCATATATTGTACGAGTTTCTAAATCAAAAACAATCTCAAATACTAAATTTGTATGATGAAGACTTGCAGCTGGAACATCCCTGATGTCACAGGAACTCCATCCTGGCAAAAAACGGTTTAAAACACAATGTAGTGGTGTAGTATTTGATTAATTAGGCCATTTATTTGTCGTGCCGCTAGAGAATCGATGAGAAGAGAAAATCAAACAAGGAAATGTCAGAGGTGGTCAAGAGGAAATGAAAAATTGACGTTCACATTATTCAAGCTCATGCTGCATTATCTTCATGGTTTTTTGTTGTTGTTGTTGTTGTTTTTTTTCGTCAATTTGCCCGCCAAGACAAATAGGGACATTCTCATAGGAAGGACGTTTTTGTTGTTTGTTTGTTTGTTTTGCATAGAATACTCTCCTTGATTTCTGATAAGGTCTTCTTGAACAGCTCCAATGTATGTGTCTAAACAGGAGAGATAGTATTAACTCTGATTGTATGGCTGGAATCACAAATAATGACCCTGAAGACCATAAAACTACGCTGAAGGGGAAAAAATTACGTCATCGTTAGAGAGCAAGGGAGGAAAAAAGAAAAGTGGCAACAGTTTATACTTGGGAATTTGTTCTTTGGACAGTACTGAAATAAAATGACAGCAAAGAATTGTGCCGATTGTTACAAGTTGTTTGGTTTCTGCAAGGAGCAGGAGAAGCTGAGCAAAAATGAGGGGCAAATTCAAAAGAAAAAAAAAAGAAGGAAACAAATAATTAGATAAGAAACTCAGAATGTAGGGGGAAGCGGGAGAAAGAGAAAGAGCTGGACAAGATCACCTACTGAGAAAAGAAAAAAAAAATCAAGAGAAACCTAGAAAAAAAACAACAACGAAAGATAATGGAGACAGAAAAAAAACGACACCAGAAAAACTCTGAAGGTCGAACAAAATATGAGAGGGAAAGAAAATGTAGAGTTTAAAAAAGGCGAACGTGACAATATTAGGGATAAACACAAAGACACACGAAATCTGGCACAGTTTAGTAGAAATATGAACGGGAATGCACACGTGGGACCCTTTAGCACTTATCATTGCACCATAAATAACTTTTAATGACATTTGTACCTCTAACAATTCTTTGATGACCCGCCAGTATAATGTCTGAGGCCTTTGTTTTCGGGGGATCTATGCCCTTGGCATTTGCACCTCTTTTTTTCTTGTTTTTTTGTTTGTTGTTGTTGTTGATTGGTACTTATATTTGTATTTTGTAATTCTTTGATCCAGTTTTGTGTGTGTGTGTGTGTGTGTGTGTGTGTGGAGGGGGGGGGGTTAGTAGGGATTATTTTTCCTTTTTGAATTTTGCTCCGCACCGGCCTTGTTAGGCCTGCTGTTCTCTATTTCCAACTGCCAAGGTGTCTTTAACGACCACACGGGTTCTCCGACTTTTTCGTCCTTATTCGAGAAGACTAGGTACTCGATCCTACCTACCATGCGATCAGGGACAGGAAATTCCCTGAAATTTCCAAACTGTCTACACCGACCGGGAGTCGAACCAGATACCTTGGGCATGAGATACCTTGCCTCTTGACCAACGTGTCCCGTCAGTGCCATATATTAAAGTTCTTCTATCTGCTATCGGAAGTTCTGGATTTTTTTTATCGGCATCAACGAATTTTTCACTTGACCGGTCAACACTGATCAGTGGTAGATACTATCTGTAGTCCTGAGGTCTTCTGGACAATAAGTACAAGATGGCCTGACCTGACAGCATCAAAGGACGGAGATCGCCCTAACATAATCGAATAGGTTGGCCGTGAAATTCCCTAATGGACGCCAAGAGACGCTTTCCTGCCTATTTGCATGCCTGGTGTTTATTGGACGGGTATGATGATAACATTGTACACTTGTGCGATTCTGGACGCAGAGTACTGGCGCCAGTGGCCAACTCAAGCGTACATATTGTCAAGTCTAATAATTTCAATACGCGGCCACTTGCTGACACATGAACAATGGCGGGTTATTATGAAACGGTAATGTGCCACTCCCAAGAATTTCAAGAACAGTTATCGACACCCTGCAGAATACAATTAGGGATAATATATCCCTGCAGCAGGGCATGCCCAGCTAAGTTTGTTCGTGAAAAAACCGTCATACTGCAATAGAGATAGAGGGTGAAACTGTAAGCATCGAAAACTTTGTGATTTAAAAATATTATGAAAGTTTGTGCACTGCCTCAATTTTTGAGAATAAATTACGTGGACTCATCCATTTGGACAAAATCCAGCCTCTATTATTTTTAACGATTTTTTTTTTGACCTGACAAAAGATATATTTTCATAGGATAAAATTGAAAAATATAATAGGAATTTTGCTCTCCGTCTCCCTGTACACATGTTACTGTTCGAAAACCAACCGGAAGGAACTAAGATATAATAGTAAGTTCTCAGCATCGAATCCAAGTGCCATTATAATGATATTATTGCTAAGACGAAAATCTAGATGTGCGGTTGGGCTTGGCACTAAGAAATTACTCGAGTCTGCTAGTTCATATAACATGAGTTGAGGGCCAAGCTTATCAAGAAGGAACACTGAATTTCTTTTATTATTATTATTATTATTACTGTTTTGATAGCATGTTTGCCGTTCTCCTTTGTTTGGTAAAATTTAAAATCAGCTCCAGAATTTGTGATCATCGTGACGACGGAAAGCAACAGTTCCTTTCTTTTTTCTCTTTCCTCTTCCTTCTTGCCCCAGCTAAAATGTCATGTCAGACCATTATTCATCGTTTTTGTAACAAATCACATCATTTCAACAAAACAGATAACAAGCAGAGATTGTTTGACACAGTGTTAAGATTCAGTCAGGAGCGGGTGCACCGTACTCATCAATCTCCCAACCCTTTCTTAAGTTACATGCAATGAAATGCAATGTTTTTGTTGACAGGTCGGCATCGTTTTTAACTCGACATTGCAGTGTTTCTATATTGGCGTGACATTGCCTTAAGAATGTACTTATATTTATAACAGTGTATGACGACAGAGATACGTTTAATCGATCAATTTAATCAGTTACACGTTATCAGTGGATTTGCGTCAGGCGTCACGACCAAACTTTCATATTTACTCTAACAACAAAGGCAGGAATTCTTTTTTGGCTCAAACTGTTGTTTTTCACATACGTTACGAGTAAACCCAATCTTGTGATTTCAAGTTTTCGCTGACTGCCTCGCCACAGGCGCGGTAAGAAATTCCGATATGTCGAGAATCGAAGAGACAACCTCCAGGGAAAGGGCAATAACCCACTTTCCTGAGTCTCCTGGCATATCTTGAAGACGCGTTAAGGACAGCCAGGTATGCGATAACCGTGATACTGAAGCTTAGAAAAACAAGGCGCGGCGTGGGTTATCAAAATCACGAGACATAGACAGTCCCACGGAGGTCTTAGTGCAGGGACATTGAGAACGAAGCATCTTTCTTTGCGCGGTTTAGAAGGAGGAAGCTTTACAAATTTGAACTAAACACCCATGATATGCATATAAACCTGTACGCCAATGCACAGTGAAAAGACCAAACTCACTTTTGACCATGTTATGCCAACTATATATATATGATAATGGTTTGACTTAATGTTTCCATGCTAATATTTATTTCAGTATTCTATAATGAAGAAGAGTCGCCAGTTGATGAAAATAATCAATAATAACTATTTACTTTCAAGAATTGGAACTGGCCATTCAAAGTTACCGTAACGTCTGGTATGGAAAAGAAAGAAGGAGAAAAAATGTTTGAGGTCTTTATTTTAGGAGGTTCGCTGCCCTAGGCATTTACACCTCACTTTACTTGTTTTATTATTTCTTGTTCTGGCGGGGGGGGGGGGGGGGGGAGATGATATGGATAAATTTTTAATCTATTAATTTCAATTTTGCCCGGGCAGCGGCCTTTCGGCCTGCTCTTTACGATTTCCAACTGCCAAGGTATCTTTAACGTGCGCAACGTGCACACGGGCCCTCCGAATTTTTTCGTCCTTATCCGAGAAGACTAGGTACTCGATCCTACCCCCCAATAGGACCAGGGACTTGAAAATATGAGAAAAATCCACTTTCCAACATGCCTGCACTGCCCGGGTTTAGAACCCGGGACCCTTGGCATGAGAGGCGAGCACCTTGCCTCTAGACCACCTTGTCCCCATAGAAGGAGAAAAAACAACACACAACGATTTTAAGTAATACCAGTATCGTCCTTGAGACCCTCATATTATCATGTGACTCTTCTGTGAAGGTCCGTACCGTGCAAAATAATGTGCAGATCAGGGGCGGTACACGCGGCTTGATAATTCAGTTTCAAAGGGCGGCACCACCTACAAAGACCCATTTTTTTTCTCTGGTACATTCACGTGTCTACATTATCATAGTCATCTAGGGTGGTACATACCATGATTGGGCTCTGTAGGTAGGTTTCAGTACACGGTATTAATCTACTTGACTGAGTGCCCACGGAAACCCAGTATCCAGGTAATGTGCAACGCCAGTGAAGAATTGCATCACTGAACTGATTAGGAATTCGGACCATCACCAGAGACAGCTGCATCTGTGGTTATTGGTACCGAGATCAAGGACAGAGTGAATATACTGCGCAGTATGGATGGTTGCCAATGTGGTGTTAGAAAAATAGAAATATACTGTGCCCTGTTTATATTGGACAAGGTACTCAGCAGGGAGAGTCGTGTTTCACTGGTATTAATGTCAGAATCGTCCTCATAATCTCATAATTAAGACCACTCGTGGTGTCACGACCAGACCCAGCGGTCATTCGGTTGGAAGTATTTACCAGTACCCATTTTAAATCAGATAAAACGATATCTTTACACATTTTCAAGAATCTGTTGATAAGAACAGACATCTAATACAACGTTAAACTGCTAGTCGAGAAAAAAAAAATGACATGAATTTTCTTTGGACTCTCTTCAAAGTATTATAACCCTTGAGCCGCAATGTCTAAAATGAACAATACACTCAAAGCCGTCTTAACGCATGGGCACACTGGGCAGTTGCCCAGTGACCCCAGGGGTTTAGGGGGCCCCAATGCATGCAAATTTACACTGGTTTTTGAAACGGGGAAGAAAATCCCATGCATGGCTCAGGGGCCCATAATTACGTTCAGACGGCCGTGAACACACCTGCTGAAAATGTGATTTTTTTTTAAAATTTGAATTTCCGGTCTGATAAACGTTTAGTTTAATGGGTGAAATAACAAATTAATAGTTTTGGCACAATTTGGAGACGCGAGATAACTGCGTAGACGACTGTAGCATTTCCTGCCATTTTGAGATACATGCAGGCATAATTTGTCATTCAGTCAATGATGAATCTTTCACTACTTAATGAATTTGCCACGTTTGGAACCCGCCCAGAACATTTTGTCTGAATTAACATATCTTTGAACGTTGGCACACGTTCTCGACAAGCACAAAGTAATTTGTCACATAATCTTAATTACCGAGCGATTGTGAGCATTCCCCATGTGTTTCGGCCATCCTTATCTTGCTGCCGGCTAGGATCGCATAGATACCTGAAGCCCTCTTCGCACGAGTTTCAGATCGGCAGACCACTGTATCATGCTGTTTATGAAAACCTTCTTATCAGTCAAGATGTTTATACCGAAGCTAAAGACTGCTGACGCTTATTTTTCTTAAAACTTTCGATAATATCTGCAAAACCCCCCGGCTTTTTGAGTTCTAAAAGACCGCTTAATTAAACAGGTGTATATCCAACAATTTTGAAATCGATTTGATGTACTTAAATGACATTCCTTTGAAATCATGCTTGCTATATCTACCTCTGTATTTACGAGTGTTTGGCGACGAGAACGGCTTCATTACAAGAAGCTATTCGATAAAGCAAAGGAAGACTTATAGCAGGAAAAGTTCCTTTTCTCCCAACTGATACGGCATATCGTTTTATGTTTATCCGCTTATCTGCAACTCCCTGAAAGATGTGGGGAATGTGAGAGAGAAAGAATGTCTGCCCGCATGAAGGGCCAGAAATGTTGGTGGGGGGGGGGGGGGTTAGTTTGAAGGAATAGGACAGAAGAAAAGTGGGCATAAAAGGACGAATGCATGGATAGATCATAACGTGTCATTGAAATGTATGCACGTTATATAACTATTGAAGACAGTCTTCAAAATAAGTGAATGACATGGGTATTGAGTGCAATTAGTTAGATGTGTTAACAGTATGCAGAGCAACGCTTTTAACCAATGAAGGGCACTGGTAGCAACTTGCACAGTAACAACGCCTGCAAAGAAACTGGTCACTTCCCTGTGACTCATTATACGGCATTTTGCTCTCACCAACCACCACCATTGCCACCATCACTATCAACATCATCACCACCATCATGATCATTACTACCATCATCATCACTACCAACAACAACAACGTCACATTACCATTATCATCACCATCACTAACATCATCACCACTCTTACCACAACCACCTGTAGAACCGTCAACATCACCACATCCTTTATAACACTTCTTACGATTTCAAGATGAGCAGTCTTGTTGTGGCCTGATGTAGACGGCGTTGAGAAATGTTGGTTTAGGACAGGCACCATTTCAACAGGCTGAGCTGAATCTCAGCCTGTCTTGTTTACAGAGGTCTTGACGTCTTAGATCGGTGTTTGTGGAGTGTGGGGAAATGAAGTTGGCTGCCTTACGCCATTTGGAGCATCCGGGTTGTTGGTGAGGGCCTAAAGATGGCAGGGAACAGGGTATCATTCACGGAGTTAGAGGTGGGAGTTGAGGGGGGGGGGCAAGAGAGAGAAAGAGAGAGAGAAGGAGAGAGAAAGTATGAGTGTGAGGAGAGAGAGAGAGAGTGAGAAGAGAGGAGTGAGAAGAGAGAGAGGAGTGTGTTATATGGAGAGAAAGTGAGAGAAGGAGCGAGAGAGTGTGTGCGTGAGGAGGGAACGAGAGAGAGAGAGTGAGAAGAGAGAGAGAGAGATCCAGGGGGGAGAGAGAGAGAGAGAAAGAGAGAGAGAGAGAGAGAGTCAGGGGGAGAGAGAGAGAGAAAGAGAGAGAGGGGGAGAGTCAGGGGGAAGAGAGAGAGAGAGAGAGAGAGAGAGAGAGCTTTTGCTTTTAATTTGTTTTGAACACACAATTTTAACACCGTTGCATTCATGCATAAAAAGTGTTAAATTGAAGAAATTGATCTTTGTCGAAAAGGTTGAGAACGATTAATGCGTTAGCAATTTCTGTGGGAGAGGCGGTGAAGGGACAGGAGGAAGCTCTGAGAGAATAAACACTGAAGGGTGGATAGCGTGTGGGAAAATGACCAATTTGCTCCCCCTTTAATGGCATTTTTCAGACTGAACAAAATTAATGCATTTTCCCTCCTGTGGAGTTGGTATTTAAAGGGCAGTAATCACTAATTAAAGGGCAGTGTCTCCCAATGGAGGTCACTGTGGTCTGGAGGCAAGGTGCTCGCCTCTCCTGCTGAAGGTACCGGGTTCGATCCCCGGTCCGTGCAGGCATGTTGAGATTTTTCGGGGCAAAAAAATTGCTGTCCCTGATCGTATGGTAGGTAGGAGCCGAGCACCTTCTCGGATAAGGACGAAACACTCGGCGGGCTCGTGTGCAGGATGCGCACATTGTGCACATTGAAGATACCTTGGCAGTTGGAAATCGAGAAGAGCAGGCCGGACAAGGCTCACTGCCCCGGCGAAACTGTAATAAACTAATCCTTACCACAACAAGAAAAACGTGAGATGTAAATGTCAAGGGCAGCGAACTTCCTAAAATAAAGCCCTAAACACGATTAAAGGGCAGTAATTGATGAAACCGCGATGTTCGTCTACATTGTTATGCGAGCAAACAAACTTCCTTCTTGGGATGTCGAAATTGTTCATTTAATGGCTGTTTATGAAGTCATTCAGTAACAAAGTGGTCGCTCTGGATGAAACCTCTCCCCCTTGAAGCCTGATGTCTGTGAAAGCTTCGAATTAGCATTCATTTTACTTCCTCATAGACCATATTTTTGCCTGGTTTTCTTCGCTTTCCATGTTATCTGGTTGTTTGAACGAAACCTGTCTACTCCCATGCAGTGGCGTCACTTGGGCAATACCACAGGGGCGTTTCCTCCGGGCGAAAACTTCTTACATGCGCAAAATTTCAAAAGAAAAAATAAATAAATTAGTAATAATAAGCCCCCCCCCCCCGCCCACCCCCCAGCATAGAAAAACTCCCAGTGTTGAACATTTTACACAGTTTTTCAACGTGACAGGGCAAATAAACGCTGCTACATGTTGATGGTCTACAAGTCAGGGAGCGTGCAATGTTTGTCTTCCCCCGGAAGGTTGGCAATCCCCGTTACTCCACTGCCCCCAGGTCAATGCTCTTCCACGTCTTCTCTAGGCCAGGGTAAGGTTTTCCTACAGTGAAACCGTTCTTAGATTATGTAAAACAGATGGCGCACTGAGTCAAGTCTATTTTTGTATCTGTTTTGTCTCAGTGAGTGAGGTCTCTTTTTCCCCCAGGTGGCTCAAGACAGTTTTGACGCTCCTGAACTAGTGAGATAGACTTGTTTCGGTTTCTCAAGTGCGTGAGGTCCCTTTCATCCCCATAGATACTTAAGATCATTTTTTGTTCCCCGCAATTCTCATGCGCAGGTCACTCTAGGTAGATGCGTGCCAAATTTCACTAAGGTTCCTTATCATGTCACTTCATATAATTATATACAGGCCTCTCGTTGAGTTTATTGAGTTATAATATATGTTTATGTAATGGTGCGTAGAATGTGTGTACCATGTATGTGCTGCTAAACGCTATGTAAAAGAGAAAATTTCCTCATGGGATAATATAGTGATTCTTATCTTATCTTATAGTCCACATCTTGCACTGAAACCGAGATAACATAGACTTGACTCAGAGCTCCACCAAGCTATAGAATGACAGGGCTATGAATAAACATGTTTGAGTTTTCATCCTCTGCCTTTAGTGTTGTAAAGCCTGTCGTCAATCTCTTCAGTAGCCTTGTCTCCATCAAGTCCTGTTTAGATGAGGTTAAGCTTCCCCGTGCCACTCTCCCACACCGCATAATGACAATCATCAGCTGCTCATCCTGAAAGTGTCCCGCCTTGCTGAGATTTAAAGTGGCGAGTCTCGAGTGAAGCTTCAGCGGCACCACAGACGTAAATGCTGTCCAGGACGTGGTGCGGCTTCTCCACACTTCTGTCGCTATTTCATCGCGAGACTGTTTGAACTCTTGGCTCAGAATGACTCAGTTTCTCGCCTGTGTACGTAGCGTTTAGCAAATAAAAATGTAACGTATTTTGTGGACAGAGTTCTCTCTTACATTATTGTCAGTCGATAAGGAAATAAAAATCTTACCATAATTTCAAATTGTAACGAAATGGGCGAAATGTAATACACCAGGTTAGGACAGCGAATTTCTATCTCTCTTCAATCTTCAATTTCTGTTATTTGAATTTGAAGGTTCTTTCTTGAATGTTTACAAGACTCTCTCTCTCTCTTTCTCACCGTCTCTCTATCACCATCTCTCTATTTCTCTCTTTCTTTCCTTTTCCCCCTATTTCTCTCTCTCTCTCTCTTTCTCTCTCTCTCTCTCTCTCTGTCTGTCTGTCTATCTCTCTCTCTCTCTCTCTCTCTCTCTCTCTCTCTCTCTCTCTCTCTCTCTCTCTCTCTCTCTCCTTCCCCTCATTTAATAGTAGACATTTTTTGTCGTTTTCAAAAATAAATTATGCATAACAGCATTCATAGTAGTGCGTAGTAGTGCGAATAAGTAGACAGACAATAACGCTTTCCAAAAGAAAAACCATTATTTTCTTCTCATACTAATATTTACTGAACAGGTAGGGAAACGCTTAAGAGCTCACTTTGCCTACAGAGAGACAATCTTGTGTATAATGCACCTCGTGTCTCTGCGAAGATTCGGAAGACGTGCAGAGGAGGCAAAAGGTTTACGTTCTCCCCATATATCGGCTATATTGGGTGGGGCAGCAACGTGACACAGAAAAAGATATAAAATATGCTGAACCAGACAGCTTCAGGCATGAATATTGTCACGATCAGAGTTAGGGTCTTGGGGATGTTACGACTGCACGAGAGGCAGCTAACTCACACTCGGACACAACCACACAAGAAAAGTATTAAATAACTAGAGCGTATATATGTCAGGCCGGTCAGGCCATAGTTTACATAAATATTAATAACAAAACAAAAGACAATAGGGGTATATATCCAAACCAAAAAAAAACTCTAATTAATAACTTAACTAACTGATATTCATGTAACTATGGAGGTACTGCAATCAATAGCAAATAGGTATATTATACGAAACTAGATATCAATTTAAAGTGACAGTTGAGTCGCCACTGGCCAGTCGCCAGGCAAACTCTCCATAAATCATATGGGCTTAAATGTTAGGAGAGCCCAGTACGTTCAAAGCCTACAGAAGCACTCTTCGGCTTGTAGGTAATTTAAGCAGTTGCCAAAAGACTATATTTTATGCACAATCACTATTCAATTCATCAACAATGTGCTATATTATTCCAATCATACTATGGCAATAGATCTATGATACAGGACACTCGTGGTCGAGTGCCAGCTGGGGTTTCCTTAGTCTTCCTATGAGGCTGTAGTTCTCTCTCTATCTCCGATCTCTATTATACTTGAATAAATAAGATATATTACCATTGCTCACGCCTACTGGTAGGCGCGAACATCAATATAGCGCAGCGTGGGCTTTCAAAGGTCAGCCCACTCAGACCTTTCTTTCTAGAGCTCAGTCAGTCCGTTAGCAAGGACTTCTTGTCTTCAAAGCACACAGTTCAGGTACTGGTCAACCGGAGATACTTCACGACACGATGCTTCTGCTCGTCTGTATTCACCCAATCTGAACGTTACACGATGTTTTATACTATCTAACTACCCAGCGTGCTAGTCCGCTGGCCCAATTAGTTCAGCTATCTGATAGGTCGAAACCTCCCACCATTTTAATTGTAGTAATACGTCTGCACTATTCTACCAGCCAGTTAACGTGCAAAAACTTGTCTAGTCATACTTAACAATGTCAACTAGCCCCACCTTGTTTCACCCCTACTCCATTACTTATTAATCACGAACATTAAAACCCACAAGCGTGAATCTAACAGTTTAAATTTACATTTATTTACTCACCAACTATAATTTGGCGAGGACCGTTCAAGGCCACCAGCCAATTTCTCATGGCCCTGGTAAAAAAACAACTCACTCTCTGCGTGAGTTTTAATAACATCCGAATCATGACAAATATTAATAAGAACTTGTTTGTGTGTTAAGAAAAAAAGTAATGTGATGGAAGATTTCGTTACAAATTTAGTGTATGTCTAAAGAAAAGAAAAAGCACGTCATTTTGTGCCAGCACTTTATTCTGCAGGAGAAGGTTTAAAAAAAAAAGATTCTTGTCAATGAAACTTTGGATTCGAGAAGATCTCCAAACTTTTAAAAATGCCCCCAAGTATTACCGTTAATGTTTTATGAACGATTGAAAATCCCAATATCCCAGAAAGATATTTTAGACATCAAGTCAATAAACCATGAAGTATCCCTTACTAAATCCCCGAGGGCTTATCTGAATCCTGCTAAACTTATGAAGTGTCCAAAGTGGTTTTCTTTAACGCCTGTGGCAGCACTTTTAGGAAAGAAAATTATTGAGTTTTCTGTTTAAAAATCAAATCGCAAAAGAACTGTGTTCTCTGATCAACAAGCACTTGAGTCTATTTCAAACGTCGGGGCCAATTTACAAGGGCATTTGGTAAACGTAATTTACGTTGTATTTCCTTGTGGGGGAATAGGCTTTTTGGAAGTCATTACAAGAAACCCTTAGGTGAAAATGAAAGCAAATGCGTTGTGTATAAAATTGGAAAACATTGAACCTAACAATTAAATCTAAATAAATGAGAAAAGTTCGTTATACCTGCAATTTTATTTGCGTGGGATGACAATAGTGTTTTTCTTTTTTTTTTTAATTACCTAGCCAGCAAACTTTAACAAATCTGACACGTACGACTCGCCTCAAATATGCACATATGAATGGCATCGTTCCTACGTAGATCCACTGGTTAAGGCATCGTGCCGACGTCGGACTGATGCAGGGAACCCGCCCCTAAGGTAATACCATCAATCCGACGGAAATCTACCTCGGAATGTCTGACATCGGGGTCCCTGGCTGGGTAATGCTCCATAAATATTTCTTATGTCCTTTTCCCCCCCTTTATTTTGATAAATTAGGCAAGGAGTTATAGACTAGAACTTTCCATGGGGTCATTCTCACAATTTTCTCTGAGGTTTCATTCATCTGTCACAGCTAACTACCCCCTCACTGTGATGACCTTGTGTCTAGAAAGAATCTAAAATAGTTCTTGAGCTGAATTCGTCTTATTTCTGTCTCTCTTGTTGTGGATCACGACAGGGCCTGGCCTTTACAGTTCCACTTTTGGCCCCTAGAATAACTGTAATCTACCGCTCAATTAAAAAAAAATAAAAAAATTCTTGATTTAGGTGTGCGATGAGGATACCTCGTTAGTACCCGGTGCAAATGCCTAGGGCAGGGATTCTCCGAAAATAAAGGCCTAAACACATACCTCGTTAATATCTCTGTCCAGTTTGGACAGTGGTGAATGGAGAGGTTGTCCAGCTAAACGGTCTTGGATTGGACTGACCCCAGTTTTGTTTTTATCTCTGAGTTTGTTTTGCTGAGTGCTATTATACCTTGTACGTTCGGGGCTCAGGATTTTCCCGTGAATGAATATCATGTGACATTTTGGTTGTGGCAGCTATTTTAGTGACGGGTTCTGTGGTGTTCTGCTTTTATCTAACACCATTCGTGGATGTTTCTTGCCAGATTTTCACCAATTTAATCGTAGCAGCTCAGGGAGCTCCGGGGATAAATATGTAGCGTCTGTTTTTTTTATCATGGCTGAATTTAAGGGAAAAACAACAGCGCTTCAGCTCTACTTGAAGACATGCCATTTCATTTCTCTGGGGATCAATTCAAAAACTGTTTCGCGAAATCCCCCATTCTTTGAAAAAGCGGCCTGTGGGGAAATGTTTATTTTCTTAAACAGAAAATGTCAAATAATCATTGCCCTCCTTCACTGAAGTCATATTCCAGCCCACCGTGATTTAGTGTAAAAACTGTGTTTGTCTGAAGAGCAGTATAAACGTCTAGATTGCGTAACTTTACTCCACATCATGCCTGTTGGAGGAATCTCAAGATGGACATTGTGAAAGAACTTGAAACGCCTGAAGATCAGACCTGTCTAGGAAAAAGAGCTCACAAATCAGCCTTTTGAAACTCTTTAGAACCGAGCGGCAACGGGCTAAGAGTCTTAAGAGTGTTTCTTGTGCTGGCGTTTTTTTTCTCAAACATTCATTCGACTTGAACCCCGTCTTGATGAGAGAGAGAGATTCTGCCTCTCGAGAATTCTCATTCTCTAGAGTGTCATTTTTTGCTACACGCCCACGGTAGAGCTTTAGACTGAACGTCAGTGCAACATTTCAGAATGGCAGTCTGTGGCCTAGACCGAGAAAAGACAGTTGAGGGTGGCATGAAGGTGAAGGAAAGACTTCAACTTCCGTAATCCACGGTTAAATAACATTTCAGAACAGCATTTTAATATACCAAACGACCGTACTGAAACTTTAGAATAACCTGTAATGAAATTAAAGATTTTGGACTTTTCGTCACGATACATTTCCATCACCATCACCATCATCGTTTTTAACATCATATCAACATTTTCACCACATCCATTACCGTCATCATCAACATCATTAGCACTACCACCGATATCATGATCGTCATCATCATAATTATCATCAAGAATACTGTCATCAGCATCACCACCATCACCATTGTCGTTGGCGAGAACCGTTTTTGGGGGATAAGATCTAAGAAATCGTCCATCTATAATGCTGCATACTGAAAATAAACTGTTCTCTTTTTTCCCCGGAAATTAATTTACCTTACTTTACAGGCCTAGCGCACTCAGTCTAGTCTGTCTTGCGTCCGTTTTGTCTCACACCTGAACTTCCGTTTAAATAGCAAACGAGACAGGGTTGTTTTAGTCTCAACAATGAGCGAGATCTGGTTTGATTTCATAGTCCACATCTTACACTTAAACCTAGGCAAAACAGATTTGACTAAGTGCACGATGGCTTTCAAACTTAGAATGGAATTAGAACTGGTACTGGTTATCTACTTATTTCCCCTTCTTTCGTTCTCTCCCTTGTTTTTGTTCTTCGAATTCCTCATCTTCTGTTTCTTGTTCTTTCCTCCTTTTCTCCTCATTCCCCTTCTCTGCTTAAGATTCTATTTCTGACTATTTTTCTTCTCATGGCTTTTGTTAAGCTGCTCAAAAGTAAGCTGTTGTTTCTCTCTCTTTTTTCTGCTTGATTAGTTTTCTCTTGATCTTCTCTATCTTTGTCTTCTCAGTTTTTATTTTGGCTTCCACCAGTTTCTATTCCGAGCATAATTTAAGCCGACTTCACAATAGAGAGAGACCGCTTCTATCTTTAAACTTTCCTCGATTCATTTTACTCATTTCTCCTTCCCTTGTTCTTTTTTCCGTTCTTTAACAGATTTCTTCTTCCTCTCCTCCATTCCTAGTGTCCTTCTTTTGAGTTATCTTCTCTATGTCTGCACTGGTGCAACTATTCATACCCAACAGACCGTCTTTCCAATTAGCCATTGTTGACTTGAAAGAATCTTGATAAAACTTCAATTCCAGACTAATTTCTCCACTCCAGAATTTTTATTGCTCAATCGTAGAAATATCGAAGAAATCTTACTAATAAAATTGGACAAATCTTTGCAAAATTGTCTTCTGAAATGAGAATTAAGAAAACCGAAAACAGCTATGAACAGTTTGATGTCTGACAGTGGGAACCAGCTGGTACTGATAACTGTCTTTTTCTTGCATCCAATAAACGTGTGCTCAATTATCACAATATCATTACGAATTTTATTCCTGGAAGCTATGTAAAGTATACACTTAAACGGGACCTAGGGCACTGACGAGACCAAACAAGACTGCCTCACCTGTTAGCACGAGTCAAAACTGTTTTGAGGTAGCGTACAGAAAGTGAGACCTCGCTCACTCAGACAAAAGAGACGCAAAACAGACTTAACCCGTGTTTATGTCTTTATTTAAGGAGGTTCGCTGCCCTTGGCATTTACACCTCACTTTTCTTGTTGTGGTAGGGATTACTTTTTGAGAATTTTGCCCCGGCAGCGGACTGTTCGGCCCGCTCTTTTCGATTTCCAACTGCCAAGGTATCTTTAACGTGCGCAACGTACACACGGACCCTCAGAATATTTCTTCCTTGTCCGAGAAGTCTAAGTGCTCGATCCTACCCACCATAGGATCAGGGACAGGACAATGTGAGAAAAATCCCAAACTTTCAAAATGCCTGCACCGACCGGGATTCGAACCCGGAACCTTCTGCATGAGAGGCGAGCACCTTGTGTCTAGGCCACCTCGTCCCCAACAGACTTGACCCAACGCATTATTTGCCTTATAATCTGAATTATCTCAGTGTGACGGCATTACGTAAAACATGTTATTTTGCTAGCTAACATCTTGTGTACATGACATTACATTTTTTTGTTTGTTAATCTTGCTAATTATGCATTTCAAAAATCTGTTTTAGAAAATTTAATCAACACCAGTGGGCATTTTTTTCCTTTTGTGAGATTACTGTCAACAAAATAAGAAACGAAACAAAGATTAGGGTGGAATTAATACTGATTGTTTGACCTTTTAGGTTGTTATTCTATCAGAAAAATCCAGAATGAAAAAATAACAAAATAAATAAATATTGACGAAAAAGGGAATCGATACAATAAACAGTTGGCAAAGGGAGAGCAGCCTCACTGTCGGGATCTCCATTACCTCCCCTGGCGTATGAAAGCAAGGCCCTTGTGAAGACGCACATTCATAACTTAGCTTTCTCAGCAACTTCATTCTCCATATTAGACATGTGTGGTTAATGATATTTATCAAAATTCCATACTCGCTAAACAAACTGACTGATAGCCTAGCTGCTGTTTTCAAAATCAGTAATACAACTTCATTTTCTGTATTAGGCGTGTTTGGTTAATGCTATTTATCAACCTTCCATTCTGTCTAAACAATCTTACTGACGCCTCGCTGGATTTTTGTTTTCAAAATCAGTGTGTGTATCTGATACCGTTGCAATGTTTGATGCCTCTGCCTTCATTATTTCCCAGAGATAGAAACGTGTTTGTTCTCAGCCGCATCTGAAAGGACAATAAACGGCTATGGCTGTTGAAACCCCCAACTTGTTTATGCTATCCTCGTTTATTTAGACTAGACATGGTGTGGACAAACCTTTCATGAAGTAAGGGCCAGACCTGAAAAATGTGAGGCTGCGGAGGGCGGGGCGCTCCCACCTCATATTAAAAAGCCCGTGTATAAATGGCAAAATGTTATTTATTTGGATGTTGGTTTGTAAACATAATTTTTTTCTCTTATATTTGGGGGATGAGTGTGTGTGTGTGTGTGTGTGTGTGTGTTGCCTTTGATTTGTTGTTGCTCAGTTTCTGGAGTGTAAAGTGATTTTCAATCAACCTCAGGGACCAGCCAAAAATGCTTGACGGGCCGGGTCCGTAGACATTGTGTTGTTGTTGTCTCCTGCACGTTAAAGGATGGGTTTGTTGCCCAAACAACATTGGCGCTGGGGTGGTCCATGTCGAGGGGATCTGGAAACGGCAGAACATAAACTTTTGAAATTTCAAAATTAGATATTTCGGAATAAATGAAATCCCTTTACTAGGGGGCCAAAATACCCAAAGTGTAAAATTAGACTGACATAAAATTTAGATATAATAAGCATTCCGAGCTATGTTATGGCGAATGGTTTGAATGTAAACCTTTTGAGGTCTAAATACTGTAGACTTTAAACTTAACTTGGCTGGTCGCAAGATATTTTATTTCATGTTACATTATATTATATAATGTTATATTATATTATAATAATTGTACTATATTGTTGTTACGGGTATGCCCTCGAGTGTTACGGGGTGGGTTATTATGGAATTAGTGTTACGACTGCATTTTAATCTATCGAGAGGTTTTTAGAAATTACTCTTCCATACCATGCCACATATACTAATAACAATTGGAGTAAGTTTTATCAAGGACCTTGCAGGGCCACAAATTTATTACTTTAAATTCCCTAACAACTTTCGTCTAGCTTTTACATTTTAAAAGGACAACATCAGCAGCATCAAATGAAAACACAATAATATATCACTAGAAGTCTCCTCTAGATGCTTAAAAGATTATATCATTCTGACTCATTCACAATTTAATTATTACTTATTTATCTTTCAGATTTAGCCTACCTACTATCTAACAAATAATATCTTAATGTCTCAGACGACAATGTTAACTCAGTTATTTGTGCCTACTGCTTAACAAGGATATAACTCGTCAACACAACTGACGTAGTTACATTAGATCTAGATCTACTCTAGGATGGGCTGGCAATCCCCAGCCTCATCCAGACACATCAATTTCAATTTACAAATGTGTATACCAGACACTCATGCTAGATCTAGTTGCATGTAAAAAACACTGTAGTCTTGCATTCTTTCGGTAGCACTTCTACTGGAAAAGTAAGGTCAGATTCACGTTCATCGTCGAATCAAAAAGGTAGAAACTTACGATTGTTCCCTGATACGAGATCAGGGAGCTGGAGATAATAGCAATAGATGATTTGGTAATAGCGTATGGTCTCATTCCAATGTCTATTAATGGCATAGACATGACTTTAACAGTCTTCTGATTCTCTCAGGCCGAATCCAGCCGACTTGCCTTCACAGATGGAAATTTCTGCATGGAGTGAAGAAACGTGGGAATGGCTCCGCTTAAATACTGCTCGGCCATCTGCAAATCCCCAGCCAACTGCCCAAATTTGATTGGTGCATCCATTTCGAGCTCAGCTCGTAGTATTAATAGATTCTATTAATAGTAACAGACAAGGTCAATCTAACATATCAAAACCCTTGCTAAAGTCTCCAAACCCTCTACGTTTTATGTACGAATTTACTCACTCCCTTTCCTCACCCCTGTTAAAGTTTATCAAAATCACGGGGCCGAGAATTGCACCGTCACTGTTACTGATCCATTTATTCTATCCTGCCCCACTTTCTTTCCATCTCTAAGAAAAAACGTTACAAAAACAAACTGTCCACGAGAATAGTTCAAGGACATTTGCACTGGCTAAAGTTAACGAGACCATTAAATAAACAAACCGTGACCCAGCACGGCACTTCTAGTCCTAACCCTGACATATCCCCCACCCCAGTGAAAATTTTAAATAAAATTTACACGATAGGATCCAAGAAATCCCAAAGTTATTGTGGTAGGGGCTTAAGTAGTACTGTAGAAAAATGAGCTTTAAGCTTGAGAAGAAAAATCTAACTAAGAACGTGCATATTGGATGGACAAAAAGCATACAATTATTGATGCCACGTTCTATAGAATCTAGTCTATCTAAACATTCTTACTGCACACAATTAAACTTCTCAGGAACATCTATAATAATAATGAGTATATCACTGTATACTGCTGGATTAAAGCACAACTATTATGAAACAATGAAGCCTTACTGAAGGAATAGGCTCATAATTATCTAGTCAAGACACACAATTGCTGCTTATATACACATTCACACACAATATATTGTTAATTAAAATACTGTGGTATCCAATGGCAGCAGTAGCTCTGGTAGCTTGGTTTGCCATGTCTCCATCTCATTGACCCGCTGACAAGGGCGTCAGGTTTGCCAGAAGTTCAGGTCACAGTCAGGAATGTCGCTGGTGGAAAGAGGATATTCACAAAAAAGGATTGTAAAATTGGTTCATAAAGTAATGAACAAGATAAATGTGAATCCATCCACCGTCTAGAATTGAGGGGGACAAGCACTATCCAACCCCAATACAAGACACAACACTCTTTAATAGGAATTTAAATGAGACGTGACAAAATATCAGCTTGGGAATTGTCACCGCCAGGGATAGCCCGGATAAGAAACCGGTATTCCTGGAGTGCAAGACTCCACCTCGTTAATCGAGCATTTTTAGCCCTGTTAGCTTTCAAGAATAACAACGGACGATGGTCCGTTTCAATTATAAACTCGGACATGAGCAGATATCGCGAAAATGCGTTTACAGCAAAAATGATAGCGAGGCACTCTCGCTCGATAATTGCATAGCGGCATTCCCTATCTAGCAACTTGCGGCTGGCGTATAGACATGGCCGCAAGGTATCGTCTCGTTCCTGTAATAACACAGCTCCCAATCCCTTGTCCGACGCATCAGTGCGGACAATAAATATTTGGTTTATATCTGGTAGTATGAGAATGGGGGAAGTGGAAAACAGTTGTTGAACGGTACGAAGTGTATCAGCACATTCGGTTGTCCATTTCACTTTATTAGGAAAATTCTTTCTTGTGAGGTCCGACAACGGAGCTGTAAGCGAAGAAAAATTTGGAATGAATTTCCTATAATAGTTAAGAAAGCCCAATAAACTACGAACTTCTTTCTTAGTTCGAGGGGGTTGGAGCTTTAAGATGGTAGTTATCTTATTGTCATCAGGAGTCTGAACGCCGTGGGCAATTGTATGGCCCAGAAAATTAATTTTATTATATCCTAAAAACACCTTACTGGGTTTCGCCGTAAGGCCAGCTCGACGAAGAGCAATAAAAACTTGTCGTAGGGCTGCGAGGTGGCCCGACCAATTGGTTTCATAAATACAAATGTCGTCAAAATACGACAATACGGAGTTCATACCCTGGAGCAATATTGTCATCATACGGGCGAAAGTGGCAGGGGCTGTAACTAACCCGAAAGGCATATAGCGCCACTGCATAAGACCCAACGGAGTCTGAAAAGCGGTATATTGCTTGCTATTCTCATCAAGCGGAATTTGCCAATAGCCTTTGGAAAGGTCAATTTTCGAAAAAATCGTTGCCCTCGCTAACTGAGCAAAAAGATTCTCCTGGTTGGGAATCGGTTCAGCGTCATATATAGTAACCTCATTAAGTTTACGATAGTCAATACAAAAACGCACGGTATCATCTTTTTTTTTCACTAAGACGATGGGTGAGTTATATGGGCTCGTCGATCGCTCTATCACTCCTAGGTGAAACATGTTACGTACCTCGGTTATTATAGTCTCCTGTGCGTGCAGTGTTACGGGTATGCCCTCGAGTGTTACGGGGTGGGTTATTATGGAATTAGTGTTACGACTGCATTTTAATCTATCGAGAGGTTTTTAGAAATTACTCTTCCATACCATGCCACATATACTAATAACAATTGGAGTAAGTTTTATCAAGGACCTTGCAGGGCCACAAATTTATTACTTTAAATTCCCTAACAACTTTCGTCTAGCTTTTACATTTTAAAAGGACAACATCAGCAGCATCAAATGAAAACACAATAATATATCACTAGAAGTCTCCTCTAGATGCTTAAAAGATTATATCATTCTGACTCATTCACAATTTAATTATTACTTATTTATCTTTCAGATTTAGCCTACCTACTATCTAACAAATAATATCTTAATGTCTCAGACGACAATGTTAACTCAGTTATTTGTGCCTACTGCTTAACAAGGATATAACTCGTCAACACAACTGACGTAGTTACATTAGATCTAGATCTACTCTAGGATGGGCTGGCAATCCCCAGCCTCATCCAGACACATCAATTTCAATTTACAAATGTGTATACCAGACACTCATGCTAGATCTAGTTGCATGTAAAAAACACTGTAGTCTTGCATTCTTTCGGTAGCACTTCTACTGGAAAAGTAAGGTCAGATTCACGTTCATCGTCGAATCAAAAAGGTAGAAACTTACGATTGTTCCCTGATACGAGATCAGGGAGCTGGAGATAATAGCAATAGATGATTTGGTAATAGCGTATGGTCTCATTCCAATGTCTATTAATGGCATAGACATGACTTTAACAGTCTTCTGATTCTCTCAGGCCGAATCCAGCCGACTTGCCTTCACAGATGGAAATTTCTGCATGGAGTGAAGAAACGTGGGAATGGCTCCGCTTAAATACTGCTCGGCCATCTGCAAATCCCCAGCCAACTGCCCAAATTTGATTGGTGCATCCATTTCGAGCTCAGCTCGTAGTATTAATAGATTCTATTAACAGTAACAGACAAGGTCAATCTAACATATCAAAACCCTTGCTAAAGTCTCCAAACCCTCTACGTTTTATGTACGAATTTACTCACTCCCTTTCCTCACCCCAGTTAAAGTTTATCAAAATCACGGGGCCGAGAATTGCACCGTCACTGTTACTGATCCATTTATTCTATCCTGCCCCACTTTCTTTCCATCTCTAAGAAAAAACGTTACAAAAACAAACTGTCCACGAGAATAGTTCAAGGACATTTGCACTGGCTAAAGTTAACGAGACCATTAAATAAACAAACCGTGACCCAGCACGGCACTTCTAGTCCTAACCCTGACAATTGTATTATTTTAGAATTATATTAAAACTAGAACGGGGGGGATAAACTATCTTAACTCGGATTTTACAATTTTTCCAGGAGAAGCAAAAAAAAAAAAAAAACTTTCTTCAACAGACTTAACAGTCGACATTACATTAAAAATACTCTGTCTGATCCTTAGTGTTCAGAATTTAACCCCCAACTTTTAATACAACATGCGGGCTTCAAGGGCATACCAACCCCCCCCCCCCCCAATTTTTTTATCAGAAAAGTCGAGTTACGGCACTTTACCATGGTGCCTCGATATCATATTACACCACAATATTATATTATTGTATATTAGTGTAACTGTTCCTGCTCATATACACAGAGGAAGACATTTATCTAATTACCGTGGGCAATGATGGTGATTTTATCAAGTTTGGATGGTTCCGGTAAACATTGTTCCAATTAATTTTGGGTTTGGCGTTCGTTGTTCCTTCCCCCTCCCCCCCCCCCCCCAACCCCTCCTCTGTCACTAGCAGTTTTAATTGTGAGCTCTTAATTTTTTTATATTTTTTTTTATAATTCTCTCTTTATTTTTGGGAAGCTGTGCTTGTTGTTTTCATGTTAAATATGTGTAGTTATCTTTTTTTCAAAGAATAACAATGATTAAGACGATTAGAAAATAAGCAGCTTATTATTTTGTAAATCTTCCTGACGTCATTACCTAATATTCTTTATTACTACTTAAGGGGTATAAAAATATTGGTCGTCGATCTTGTTATTTCTTTATATTTCATTTAAAATTCTTCTGCTGTTCTTTAGTTGTCGTTTTTTTTTTTTTCTCCTTTGCGTCATTTCTGGCTCTTTTCCTTTATTTTTTTCCCCGTTCATTTATTTGTTTATTCTTTCTTGACTATATCCCGTAATGGGATCATTTTCGTTTCTTGAACGAGGATAACGGTAATGCCTGTTTACTGCCCATTGCACAGACCCGTTGAGACAACATTAAATTTTGCCTTCTTTGTGAGAAGATTAGGGTTGGAGCCCGGGCTCGACCTTTGTCAAATTAAATTTTGTTTCTCAACATTCCATTAATTACTTTGTTCAGAACCAGTACTTACTTCTTTTCTTCTTATAAGTATACGTTTCATGGTGAAACCTCTAAGTAGACTCGGGAGGGGGGGGGGATGTAAGTAATAGGGGTAGTACCCACTGAACCATCATCTAATCAAAATATTATTAAGATGGATTTGCGAGGCATTTTCCGCTGACTCCTCCATTGTCTTAGTTTGTAGAGAAGCGAAATGTTCAGAGCTGTCGAAGTTCATTTCCAGCTAGGCTTTGGTGAAGAAAACTGTTTAACTTGTGCTAACTTCGGTTGTTTTTTGGGGGGGGATCTTTTATACTTATCTCGGCGAATGTTTAGAATTGCTTTCAGCGTTAAAGAACAGAAGGCCGCCAAGTCATTAGCCTGTGACGTATTGTTGTGCATGACAAGTCCCTTAGGCTGTGTTTTCATGTGTGCGGAAACGGAAACGGCAACGGGCAATTGTAACAAATCCACCAAGCAGTAGATAGAAAAGCTGTTTCCGTTTGTACGCAAATGGTGTTTCCCTACATACGAAAACATTCTTTCTGTTTCACTATTTGAAGGGGTTTTGACGCTCCCTTACCGTCAAAAATCAGGAAATGTTCCATCTTTTGAAGAACTTCGGTAGGGACGGTGGTCCCTCGGGGTTTTCCTGTAAGAAATAAATGAACAAGCACATTCTGAGGACCTATTCATATTTATAATTAAAGTTCTGTCTCATTAGCCTAATTTCTTCCTGAAAGAGTAAGTGACATTTTTTTTCCATTCCGGAAAGGATGTGGATCTTCAATGGCATTGCATACAAAACGAGGGATGAGCATGCACAGCGTACAGACTGATGTTTGAAACTGTCGTGTTATAAATCACCTATGGTTATGTGGCCTTGAGCGTGCATGCGCGTGTTCGCTAGCCGTGCACAAGCATACCAGACTTGGGCAAGCCTAAAGCCTGGCAAGCAGTTTTGGCTGGTCTCCTGTGTTGATTGAAAATTACCGATCATTGAACTATATCTAATATATAACGCACATTGGCACCCACGCCCCAAATGAAACTAGAATATTTTCTTTCAAAATCAACATTATAAGTAATCCAATGTAATCATGAAAGGCTTTGTAACTGCACTGCCTTAAATCCTACAAAATATCATATTAGGCACAGAAAGACGTACAGGTGCAGGTGGCCATATTTCAAAATGTATTGAAGTTCGCTATATTTTTAATACTTCCGTTGATTTTGAGTCACAACTAGATTGAACAAGAAAATATTCCTACATTTTGAGCCGGAAAAAAAAGACGCATTTTCTTCCGGTAGAATTAGCGACAGGAAATTTTTCGTTGTGCGCCTCAGTTGACACATTGGTGATCAAAACTCAACTTAAAACATCACATCTGTGTATTCCCTGGTCAGCAGACCACTTTGACCAAACAAAGATTATATCATTTATAGATAGGCTTCAATGTGGGGTTAGAATATCCGGCCCTGTAGATTCTCAATATTTTTTTTTCAGATCAGGCCCTTACAATGTAAAAGTTTCCCTATGCCAGTTTGCAAAGGATTCTTGCAATCAATTTTTGCACATGAAAATTGCACAGCGTGGTCGTTTCCATTTCTTGATGAAAATAGGTCCATTGACAAGATCAGAGAGAATCAATTGTATGTTTTTATCCGGCTTTAGAGAGCTCCAATTTCATTGACGTCGATACTAATGAGTTATTTGAAGATTCTTGAAGCGTACAGTATACTGAATGATTGGCTG